>JAWHQI010001170.1:0-107862 GCA_033032865.1 Dactylorhiza incarnata
TTAGTTCCAACTGGCACCTAAATTTCAAACAGCTATAACTTTTGATCTGTTGTCCGAATTTTGCACAAACCCCTTTTCGCAATGAGCTCAGAGCCATACATCCTATGGAGAATAGGATTTACTCGATTGAGTTAATTTAGAGGTCGGTGGATAGTGGATTGCAGTGGAAATGAGGGATTATGCTCCAATTACACATAAACTTAAAACATCCATAAATTGATCCCGTAGTTTAGATTTTTGCCCATAACACTTTTCGGAATGAGATAGGAGCCATGCATCAATGGACAACAAGTTTACCCATTCTAGTTCATTTAGTGGTTGATCTACAGTGGTTTGCAGTGGTAATGTGTGATTTAGCTCCAAATGACACATAAACTTCAAACAGACAGAACTCTTGATCCAGTTGCCCAATTTTTGCCCACAATACCTTTTAGAATGAGCTAGGAGGCCTACATCCAGTGGAGAGTAGGATATAACCATTCCAGGTTCATTTTGTTTGATATACAGTGGGTTCCAGTGGTTATGCGGGTTGGTATAAGGTATTTAGCTTGAAGGAGACCTAATTTTCAATATCCGTAACTTTTGATCCGGTTGTCCATTTTCGCCCACAATACCTTTTCGGAATGAGATCGGAGCCCAAAATCCAATGGAGAACAACTTTAACCCATTCAAGATGGTTAGAGGTCGATATACAATGGTTGTACTGGTAATACTAGATTTAGCTCCAATGACACATAAATTTCAAAATGAAAGAATTTTAGATGAGGTTTGTAGTGAAAGTAAGAGATTTAGCTACAAATGACACTCAACTTTAAACATCAATAACTTTTGATCTGGTTGTCTGATTTACCCCCACAACACCTTTTAGGAATGAGCTCGGAGCCCTACATTCATTGAAGCACAAGTTTTACCCATTGCAGCTCATTTAGTTGTCGATATATAGCGGGTTGCACTGGTAATGCGAAATTTAGCTCCAAATGACACCTAAACTTGAAACAGCCATAACTTTTGATCAGGTTGTCTGATTTTTGCTCACAAAACCTCTTCGAAATGAGCTCCGAGCCATACATTCAATGGAGAGCAAGTTTTACCCAATCTAGTTCATTTAGTGGTCGATATACATTGAGTTGTAGTGGTAATGTGGGATTTATCTCCAACTGGCACCTAAACTTCAAACAGCTATAACTTTGATCCGGTTGTCCGGATTTTGCCCAAAACACTTTTCGCAATGAGCTCAGAGCCATACATCCTATGGAGAATAGGATTTACTCGATCGAGTTCATTTAGAGGTCGGTGGATAGTGGATTGCAGTGGAATGAGGATTTTGCTCCAATTGACACCTAAACTTAAAACATCCATAAATTTGATCTGTTTGTCAGATTTTTTCCCACAACACCTTTTCGAAATGAGATCGGAGCCCTGCATCCAATGGACAACAAGTTTTACCCATTCTAGTTCGTTTAGTGGTTGATCTACAGTGGTTGCATTGGTAATGTGGGATTTACTCCAATGACACATAAACTTCAAACAGACAGAACTCTTGATCCATTGCCCAATTTTTGCCCACAAAACCTTTAGAATGAGCTCGGAGGCCTACATCCTGTGGAGAGTAGGATATAACCATTCAAGTTCATTTATTGTTCGATATACAGTTGGTTCCAGTGGTTATGCGGGTTGGTAAGAAGGTTTTAGCTTAAAAGGAGACCTAATCTTCAAAATCCGTAACTTTTGATCCGGTTGTCCGATTTTCGCCCACAATACCTTTTCGGAATGAGATCGGAGCCCAAAATCCAATGGAGAACAATTTTAACCCATTCAAAGCTCGTTTAGAGGTCGATATACAATGGGTTGTACTGGTAATACTAGATTTAGCTCCAAATGACACATAAATTTCAAAATGGTAGAATTTTAGATGCGGTTTGTAGTGAAAGTAAGAGATTTAGCTACAAATGACACTCAAACTTTACATCAATATTTTTGATCCGGTTGTCTGATTGTACCCCCACAACACCTTTTATGAATGAGCTCGGAGCCCTACATTCATTGAAGCACAAGTTTACCCATTGCAGCTCATTTAGTTGTCGATATATAGGGGGTTTGCACTAGTAATGCAAAATTTAGCTCAAATGACACATAAACTTGAAACAGCCATAACTTTGATCAGGTTGTCTGATTTTTGCTCACAAACCTCTTCGAAATGAGCTCCGAGCCGTACATTCAATGGAGAGCAAATTTACCAATCTAGTTCATTTAGTGGTCGATATACATTGAGTTGTAGTGGTAATGTGGGATTTAGCTCCAACTGGCACCTAAACTTCAAACAGCTATAACATTTGATCCGGTTGTCCGGATTTTGCCCAAAACACCTTTTTGCAATGAGCTCAGGGCCATACATCCTATGGAGAATATGATTTACTCGATCGAGTTCATTTAGAGGTCGGCGATAGTGGATTGCAGTGGAAATGAGGGATTTTGCTCCAATTGACACCTAAACTTAAAACATCCATAAATTGATCTGGTTCTCAGATTTTTTTACCACAACACCTTTTCAGAATGAGATCGGAGCCCTGCATCCAATGGACAACAAGTTTTACCCATTCTAGTTCGTTTAGTGGTTGATCTACATTGGCTGCAGTGGTAATGTGGGATTTAGCTCCAAATGACACATAAAATTCAAACAGACAGAACTCTTGATCCAGTTGCCCAATTTTGCCCACAATACCTTTTAGAATGAGCTCGGAGGCCTACATCCAGTGGAGAGTAGGATATAACCATTCAAGTTCATTTATTGTTCGATATACAGTGGGTTCCAGTGGTTATACGGGTAGGTAATAAGGTATTTAGCTTGAAAGGAGACCTAATCTTCAAATATCCGTAACTTTTGATCCGGTTGTCCGATTTTCGCCCACAATACCTTTTCAGAATGAGATCGGAGCCCAAAATCCAATAGAGAACAATTTTAACCATTCAAGCTTGTTTAGAGGTCGATATACAATGAGTTGTACTGATAATACTAGATTTAGCTCCAAATGACACATAAATTTCAAAATGAAAGAATTTTATGCGGTTTGTAGTGAAAGTAAGAGATTTAGCTACAAATGACACTCAAACTTTAAACATCAATAACTTTTGATCAGGTTGTCTGATTTTACCCCCACAACACCTTTTAGGAATGAGCTCGGAGCCCTACATTCATTGAAGCACAAGTTTTACCCATTGCAGCTCATTTAGTTGTCGATATATTGCGGGTTGCACTGGTAATGCGAAATTTAGCTCCAAATGACACCTAAACTTGAAACAGCCATAACTTTTGATCAGGTTGTCTGATTTTGTCTCACAAACCTCTTCGAAATGATCTCCGAGCCATATATTCAATGGAGATCAAGTTTTACCCAATCTAGTTAATTTAGTGGTCGATATACATTGAGTTGTAGTTGTAATGTGTGATTTAGCTCCAACTGGCACCTAAACTTCAAACAACTATAACTTTTGATCCGGTTGTCCGGATTTTGCCCAAAACCCTTTCGCAATGAGCTCAGAGCTATACATCCTATGGAGAATAGGATTTACTCTATCGAGTTCATTTATAGGTCGGTGGATAGTGGATTGCAGTGGAAATGAGGATTTTGCTCCAATTGACACCTAAACTTAAAACATCCATAAATTTGATCCGGTTGTCCGATTTTTGCCCACAAAACCTTTTCGGAATGAGATCGGAGCCCTGCATCCAATGGACAACAAGTTTACCCATTCTAGTTTGTTTGGTTGTTGATCTATAGTGGGTTGCAGTGGTAATGTGGGATTTAGCTGCAAATGACACATAAACTTCAAACAGACAGAACTCTTGATCCAGTTGCCCAATTTTTGCCCACAATACCTTTTAGAATGAGGTCGGAGGCCTACATCCAGTGGACAGTAGGATATAACCATTCAAGTTCATTTAATGTTCGATATACAGTGGGTTCTAGTGGTTATGCGGGTAGGTAATAAGGTATTTAGATTGAAAGGAGACCTAATCTTCAAATATCCGTAACTTTTGATCCGGTGTCCGATTTCGCCCACAATACCTTTTCGGAATGAGATCGGAGCCCAAAATCTAATGGAGAACAATTTTAACCTATTCAAGCTCGTTTAGAGGTCGATATACAATTAGTTGTACTGGTAATACTAGATTAGCTCCAAATAACGTAATTTCAAATTGAAAGAATTTTAGATGCGGTTTGTAGTGAAAGTAAGAGATTTAGCTATAAATGACACTCAAACTTTAAACATCAATAACTTTTGATCCGGTTGTCTGATTTTACCCCCACAACACCTTTTAGGAATGAGCTAGGAGCCCTACATTCATTGAAGCACAAGTTTTACCCATTGCAGCTCATTTAGTTGTCATATATAGCGGTTGCACTGGTAATGCGAAATTTAGCTCCAATGACACCTAAACTTGAAACAGCCATAACTTTTGATCAGGTTGTCTGATGTTTGCTCACAAAACCTCTTCGAAATGAGCTCCGAGCCATACATTCAATGGAGAGCAAGTTTACCCAATCTAGTTCATTTAGTGGTCGATATACATCGAGTTGTAGTGGTAATGTGGGATTTAGCTCCAACTGGCTCCTAAACTTCAAACAGCTATAACTTTTGATCCGGTTGTCCGAATTTTGCCCAAAACACATTTTCACAATGAGCTCAGAGCCATACATCCTATGGAGAATAGGATTTACTCGATTGAGTTCATTTAGAGGTCGGGGGATAGTGGATTGCAGTGGAAATGAGGATTTAGCTCCAATTGACACCTAAACTTAAAACATCCATAAATTTGATCCGGTTGTCAGATTTTTTCCCACAACACCTTTCAGAATGAGATCGGAGCCCTGCATCCAATGGACAACAAGTTTTACCCATTCTAGTTCGTTTAGTGGTTGATCTACAGTGGGTTGCAGTGGTAATGTGGGATTTACCTCCAAATGACACATAAACTTCAAACAGACAGAACTCTTGATCCATTGCCCAATTTTGCCCACAAAACTTTTAGAATGAGCTCGGAGCCTACATCCAGTGGAGAGTAGGTATATTTGTTGAAACCAAAGATGCACCCCCGCGGTTTGCGACTAGAAAGACGGAGGTTGCGGATTGCTGGTTACTTGAGAGAGGAGAATGAGACCGCTAGCAGCGGTCGAGGCCGGACTTCGCCCGTCACAGCAAATGCCACTCCTGTGACGGGCTTTCCTTTGATTAAAGAAAGAGTTACAGCGGGTTACAAGTGCAAGCCGGCCGGTCAAGCAAGTCGCAAGACAGGGAACTCGAGTCCGCAGCTCAAACAAGCGAACTCCTAGATTCGAATGTCCGTCCCTTGGGAACGTTGCCGCCCCCTATTTATAGGCTTGGGGCCTGCCCGAACGGGCAGGGATAAAATAACCGCCTGCCCGGGTACAGGAGAAACGGCAGGCGTGACGGGATTCAGAAGGGAAAGAGAAGAGAAGCCGCGCGTTTAGCGGCTTGGGCTCCCGGTCTTCCTTTGGCTTGGCCTGGAGTTGTAGCGACGAAGGCGACGTTCCAACCCGGGCGGTCTCATACCAGAGGCCGCGGTTTGTCTTTGGGACTTGTCCTTGGCTGATCTTCATTCTTTGGAGACGACTTGATGGCTCAGACTGCCCGGTCTGCGTTGGTTGGTGCTGGATGTCTTTTACTGAGACTGGTCCGGGCGATCATGAGCTTTAGACCGTCTAGTCTGCGAGTTGTACCACTCGGAAGCGGTCACTTGGGTAAACATAATCCCCGCATATTTTTAAACTCCGAAGAGATTTCAAAAATATCAATTCTATCCGAAAGACCGCACCCGACTTGTGCTTCCAGCTATAAAATTGCCTGAGAGCTCTCCCCTTTCATAATTCTCCAGAGATCACGGGTCGCTACTCGCCGATTGCGGTTAGCATTTTTCAGATCGGCACCCCTTCAATCAGAATGAACTTCCTTGATTCCCTTCAGACCCGCGTTGATAAGGGGGGAGACCGAAGAAAACCGAGGAAAGGAAAGATAAAGATACTCGGAAGAAGAAGAGTCATCGGTCTGATAAGACCGGGCGATCTCCGAAGACAGAACCTTCCGGGTCTAAGAAGAAAACTGGGGAAAGAACTGCGGAGGAAAGGAAAACCACCGGGGAATTGTCGGCTAAGGAAAGAGTTATTGAGACGGAGGCGGCGAAGATAAAAGCCGCAAGAGAAATAGTAGCTAAGGCCGAAGCTGAAGAAGAAGCGACCAAGGCTAAAACCGCTGAAGAAGAAGCGACTAAAGCTAAAGCCGCTGAAGAAGAAGCGGCTAAAGCTAAAGCCGCTGAAGAAGAAGCGGCTAAAGCTAAAGCAGCGTTGGAGGAGGCGGCTAGGGTAGAAGCCGCCCGGGTCTTGTCATCTGAGGAAAAAATCCTCGGAATGAAGTCGATAGAACCCGAAGTGGACCATTTCACACCTTCCTTCGACATAGATTTTACTTCATCAGGGACTCCTCTCATGAAGCTAAATATTGGGGAAGAAGGCGAAGTTGTCTCCTCCAGGCCGGATGGATCGTCTATCTCACCGGTCTTGATTATTGACGATTCCAGCCCTACAAGGCAGATCATCCCGGAGTCGGGGAAGAAAAAGAAGAGAAAGATGGGCCATTCGTCAGCCGAGCGAATTGCCAAGAAGCTTCAAAAGTTGAAGGTTGGAAACAAAGCCTTTAAGAAACCGACGGCGGACTGTCTTCAACATAATCCGCGCGTGAAAGAGGAAATCGACCCGCCCAATACCCCTCTTGCCAAGTCGGGCGATCTCATCCCAGATTCTGCGACCAGTATGTCGATCGGGGGCATCCTCAGAGGGATGGATGATTTTCTGAATAAGGATATGTTACTTGATTACCCCGTGACCTCGAGCCAAATCGTTTCTCCTGACGAAAATACTGGTGATTCTGAGAAGACCGCTCGAGAAGAGAAAGACCGGACCCTAGCCGGTCTGCGCCTAATAGGTGTAAAGGCAGAGAAGATACGGTCGCAAGGCAGGCCGCAGCTGCCCGACCCGTTCGCTCCAGGTAAGCCCGGTGCGGATTATGAAACTATCCGCTTCTTCATTCCGCGACCTCGGAAAAAGCAAAATAAATTGTTGTTGAATCCGCCGCCAAGCTTCTTCCCTCTTTTACTCAAACGCTGGCCGCCAGACGAAGAATACCGAACTGACATGGCGAGAACAACGCCGGAAAATGGATACGGAACAGTTGAAGCGGCCTATTTATTCAGGCATTTCAACTTTTATAATTCCTTAATTATTCTATCCGCCTTCGGCTGTGCTAATTACAATTTTCTCTTGTAGACAAACTGGAGGACATGGTGAGACCGGGCGACCTGATCTCTAGCCTTCCAGCTCTTCCTCAGATGCCGAATCTTATGCCAATATTAAATTCCGGACAGGAGGAGCTGGCCAACCTTCAGTTTCTTCTGAGTAACTTGGAAGTGAAGATAAGAGAAATGGAGAAGAAAGAAGAGGCCGCCCGGGTTGCACTAGAGGTTGAAAGGAAAGAGAGACAAGAGGAGCGTCTGGCGATCGAGGCCGATTTAGAGGCGGCGCGGGTTGACCTAGAGAATGCGCGGGCTGATCTGGAGGCCGAGAAGAAAGGAGGCCGGAGAATGAGAGTGCGTTGGAGGCTCGACTAGAATTTGAGAAGAAGGCGCGGCTTGAAAAGGAACAGATGCTGATAGATCAAATCGCTACAATAACCGCGCGTCTTGATAGAGAGAAAAGGATGTCCTCGAAGCTTGAGGATGACTGTAAATATTATCAAAGCAAATATCTTCGCATGGCCAGAGAGATTGGCGAGAGCCGGCGCTCGTCTACTGATGAAAGAGCTCGGATGCCGAACCGCCCGACTGTTGGGGCGAGCTCTAATCCCTTACTTATTAGGGCGTCTGATCCTGTCCTGGGCCCCTTCTGCTCGTACGATCCTTGCTACGCGGGTAGAAAGGGACGCCGCGCGGCTTCATAGCACGCTCAATCATATCCACTATCACTCAAGTCAAATTTATGGCCTTCTTATTCAGACCGGTGACCAGGTCGCGCGGCTTCATCGTGAGGATAACCCTCAAGAGCCGCGTCAGCCATAAGCGGCTTTTAACTTTTCATGAACTATGTCTGTAATAATTCTCTTATTTACTCCCCGGGATGAACTGATGTTCTGGTTTACTTTGGATAGTATTTTCTTTTAGCGCCTTCTGTTGCGCCTATAATATGCATAGTTTATGCCGAATTGATGTGTAGGTCGCGCGACTAGCGCTGGATGCTTGTGATTCCTTGCCGAACTTTCATGTTTATTATAAGTTTTTGCTTAGTCGGTCTTGCCTATGCGCAAGCTACTGCTCTTTCCTTTTATCTGTGCTGCTTTGCGTTGTAATCCGCACGGCCTGACGTCATATCCGCGTTATAATTTGGTTATTTGCAGATCACTATCTCTATAAGTAGTAAGAATTACGGCGATTCATTCCATACTTTCTGAAATGGCGCGAGCTAAGCAGCAGTCGTCGCAGTCTGAGAAAGCTCACGCGGTCCGAACTGACGCGGCTTCTGCTTTTCGATCGGCCAATCATAAGGAATGCCGCTTAACTCAAAGCGAGTTAGATGATTTTATTGCAGAATATATGGTTGGAAGCAATGTAACCGCCCGGCTTCCGTTACGTGACGAGCGGATAAATTCTTCATCTTCTACTAAGATCGCCATTCCGTCGATCACTTTAAGTATGGCTTCAGATTTCCCCCTCCTCTTGAAGTCATCGCTATTCTCGATCACTACGGGGTCGTGCCCGGACAGCTTCCGCCGAATTCTATCGCCTCTATTTATAGTTTTATCTCGTATCTGCGGTCAGATCGAGTTACTTTTTCGATTTCTTTGTTTCGAAACTTCTTTTCGTGCGGTCTACTCCGGATGCCGGAACTTCTATTTTTAGAGGTCATATCTATTTTGGATGCCGGGGAATGAAAGTTGTGAACCTTGCGAACAAGGTTGCGAGCTGGTCCGAGCGGTATGCTATGTTTGAAGGCCCGCTAGGGCTGTTGCAGGTCAACCCGCAAGCGAGGAGTGCGGCGGACTTCAAGTCGGTCAAGCTCGGAGAAGCGGAGCAGAAGATCTTCGAATCCTTGGAGAATGAGCGACTTGATGTGAACTATTACATTCCCTTGTTCGCGCAGCTGGCGGATGTTCGCCCGAGGACAGTAAGCTTTTCCTCAACTCGTCATTTTATAACCGTGCGGACTGTTTCCTTAAGCCTTAAATTCCTGCAGCTGCCTCAGTCGTTCCTTTGAACAAGCCGATTACTCCGGCCGCTCCAGTTCTGACCCAAAGGGAGAAAAGACAAAAGAAATCCGACCCGCAGTGGTCTGAAGATGAGAGCCCGGCTTCTTCGGGCGATTTCGAGCTTCTTCGTTCTTGCGGTAATCCGCGCGATCTGAAGGGAAAGCCGACGGTCCTTTGGCATAAGGATGATGACTGCGTGCAGTTATCCACTGCTCTCCCATTCTGGGGGAGTTAGAAAATTAGCCGACATGCGTTAGCCGCCGGGGCCGCCATGTATGGCCGAAAAACTTTGAAGAGATTGAAGAGAGTTCCGGAAGAGGAACTTTCCAGAGTAGCCGCACAGGCCGGCGCCTGGGGTTTTGCGGCCAACCATTTTATGGCCCTTTCGTATAAACGACTGGTATCGGCACATACTTATCTGGAGAAGAAGTTCGCCGACCAGGCCGATGAGAATGCTAAGCTTAAGGAGATTATTGCGGTAAGTCTTCGACAAACATTTCGGGCTTATCATTTTCAGACCGCGCGACCTGATTTCTGTTCTCTTTGTGTAGCATCAATACGACATGGACAACCCAGATTTCCAGGACAAGGTCTTCCTCATGTAGCTGAAGGGATTGATGGTGCTCTGAATCGCTTACGAGATCGGGACGGCGTGGCCGATGGCTTTGAGGATACAACCTTCCCGGATCTTTATCCGGGCCTGAAGGACAAATTAAACGAAATACCCGCCGAGCCAAGGGGAAAAACAAGTCGAATCTAGTAGCACTGATCAGAGAGAAAAGTAGTGAGAGAAGCCGAAAAAGAGCCGCCACGGATGTTGAAGGAGAAAAGATGGCTCTGAGGTAGAATCCAGCGATTCTGAAGAGACCAGGATGGTCTCGGACTCGCAAGTCGGGCGGCTCAGGTACTTCGGAAATCTCGAGTGATAGCTCCTCGGGTTCCTCCACTCCAAGCAGAGAATATTCGCCTGACGTGGATATTACTGGCGATGAAGATTCGACCTCTCCTGCGGACCAAGAAACTCAAGCCGGGCGAGTAGCTCCTTTTGTAATTTTCTTTTTTGTTTTTTACTTTTGCACGACTGACGGTTTGGTTTTGTTAACCGGTCGGTCATGAATCAATGTAAAGATATTCTGAAAACAAAATGGAAAACTTTTACCTATTCAGCGGTTTGTCTTACTTGCTTGTGTTCATTGCGATCTCCTTCTGTGTTAGATAATTGATCCTTCTAACCAAGTCATGCGACTTAATATTTAACTCACCCGGTTAGGATAATGATCTTCATAGGATTCGGGTAAAATAATCATTAGCAAAAAACCCAATCTCACAGCTTGTTCTTCAATCCGGATCGAGCTGACTTGATTCATCCCGAGAAGGTGTTAACTCATTATGAATATATTATGATATCTATGGAGCCGGACATAACCAAGCCGCACGGTTGTTACTAGATTCTGTATACTTGTTTTTCAGGATAAAGAATGCCAAGTCATAAGAACAACCCATAGACCGAGCGGCCAGTATTTTAACTCAAATGACTCGCAATTGAGATTGTTGCAAGCCCCATCTCCGTGAATATAGCTATAACCGATCAGGGAATTGACAAAACCAAGCCGAGCGACCATATCCTGGCTTTATAAGGCAGAATACGAAATCATAAAAAATAGTCGATAGACCGCGCGATCAACATTTAATCAGAACGATTTATATGACAGCTTTACATACATCAGCTAATAACCCGCACGGACTGCATCTAATTTGTGCGGTTAGTAGCTTTGATACTTGCAATGAGAATCATAATTGCTTGATCGAGAAGAGCCAGTTATTAGCCGAACGAATCGGATTGAAAACCCATAAATATAGATCCATGACCCGAATGGTGAGGTCGACCGATCATGATTATTCTCGATCCCCCAACATTTGCCTTTTGACTTTATTGTCCTGTTTGTTTCAGACCGTCCGGTCTGAAAACCACACTGGCATCTTTGGGACCTGTTCATTCTAACCGCCCGGTTTGATAACCAGACATCCTGATGAATACTTATTTCAAACCGCCCGGTTTGCGTATAAAGTTGGCCCGGTTTGTGATGCACATGAATCCTGCTTTTTTTTTTTCTTCAAATGGTCTAGGATGACCATATACGATGATATAATTCCCTGTAATGAAAAAGATGACTACAGACCCAGATGACCAAATGGGCAGGTGTGCCTAGGCGGCAAACATTGCTTCCTCAAGTGGTCATAAGGGCTGTAAGTGACTCGACTGCTCTCCTGCTTGGGGGTCACAAGCTGAGTTGATCAATTGGGCAGGTGTGGTTATGCCGCGGGGGCTCTACCGACATTGCTTTCCTCAGAGAGATCAACTCAATTGTGGGTTGTAAACGACTCGACTGCTCTCTCGCCTAGGGTTACAAGCCGAGTTGATCAATTGGACAGGTGTGGTTATGCCGCAGGGGCTCTACCGACATTGCTTTCCTCAGAGAGATCAACTCAGTTGTGGGTTCCGCTCAGACGTTGCTTGAGAGTACCTTGGAGTATTTGATGATTATAGACTAAGATGATCAGTTGGGCAGGTGTGATTATGCCGCGGGGGCTTTACCGACATTGCTTTCCTCAGAAAGATCATCAAAGTTATAACCATATCCCTTTCGGAGTATGATAGAGCTAAACAATCACCCGGACTTGGTGCGTTAGATATCTACCGAGATCTGAGATTCTGAAGACCACCGCACAGGAATTGGCAAGCTGCCACTACACATGTGCGAAAACTCCCCTGCTACATGTGGTCGACGTGGGCTTACACTAATGACTACAATCCGAGAGGGTTCAAGCAGAATTCAGCGATGTCTCCGCGGTTCAGTGAGTTTGATATATGAAGAAAGTAAGAAGAATTTAGACAAGAAGAAGTGTCAGTACGGGGCTTTTCATTGAATATCTAAAAATGCTTAAAATGAAGAAAATATTTTTTAAGGATAAAAGCGTTTGAGATCATCACCGCTCCAAGTGCGTGAGATGTCTTCTCCGTCGCTCGTTTGGAGGCGGTAGGCCCCATTTCTCAAGGCCTCTTTGATGATGAATGGCCCTGCCCAGTTTGGATTCAGCTTTCCAAAACTGCCAAATAGGGCTGCAACATCTACCTTCTTTAGTACCAAATCCCCGACTGCAAACTGTTTTACCCTGACATTCTTGTCAAAGTACTTTGCCATCCTCCTTTTGACTTCTGCCTGTCAGATTGTTGCTTCGTCCTGAAGTTCTTCGATCAGATCCAAACTATACTTGATAGCCTCGTCATTTTCGTCTATCCATGCTTCTCCTCCCTCCTTTGCATTTCCTACACTTGGAGTGAGTACCTCGAACTCTATAGGAACCACAGCCTCCGAGCCATGGGATAGTTTGAATGGCGTTTCTCCCGTGGCGGAAGATGGGGTGGTACGAAGAGTCCAAAGGATAGAAGGGAGTTGGTCCGCCCAATTTCCTCTTTGATTCAAGACCCTCTTCATCAAGAGTTGCTGAATTTGTCGATTCGCTGCTTCTACCTGACCATTTGTTCTTGGATGATGCACTGAAGCAAATCGAAGATCAATCCCCACCTGATCGCAAAAGTTTATCATCTCTGGGTTGTTAAATTGCGGACCATTGTCGGTGACAATTGCTAGCGGAATTCCATGCCGGCAGACTATCTCTCCCCCAGACGAAATTCCGGATAATTTGAGTTGTAGTTTTTGCCAATGCTTTTGCCTCAATCCATTTGCTGAAGTAATCGATCATTACAATGATAAAATGACGCTGGCCACTGGCTACTGGGAAGGGTCTGACAAGATCCATCCCCCATACTGCGAAGGGCCACGGCGCAGTTATTGATCTGAGTGACTGAGCAGGCAAATGCTGAAGAGGAGCGAATTTTTGACACTGAACACACCGCTTGGCAAATGCTTCAGCGTCCTTTCTCATAGTTGGCCAAAAATATCCTTGCCTCAAAATCCTCTTTTCCAATGTCTTTGCTCCCGAGTGACTGTCGCACTCCCCAGAATGGACTTCTTGTAATATTGTGGGGATCTCTTCTTCCGAGACGCATCGAGCCAAAGGAGAGATGAAAGTTTTTCGATACAAGATTCCAGCCACCAAGCAATAATAAGCCACTTTTCTTCTGAATCTCCTTCTGTCTTTGATAGATTCGTGGAACTCTCCTTTTGTCAGGTATAACTCATAAGAATCCATCCAGGAAGGATGTTGATCGATTTGCATTAGCTCCCCCTCCTCTATAGCTGGATGAAAAGCTCAGAGGTCACTCCTCCTGATGGAAGACCGAACTTTGATAACTCATCGGCTTCTCCATTCTGCGTCCTCGGGATATGTTCGATGAAGAAAGATTTAAATCTTCCAATTTCTTCTTTTGCTAGTAGCAGATATTTCCGTAATGTTGGCTCACGTGTTTCATAGTTGCCCAAAACCTGTGAAGCCATTACCAGAGAATCAGTTTTTACATGTACATGCTCTATGCCCAGTTCTTTCGCAATCCTTAGCCCGGCTAGAAGCGCCTCATATTCAGCTTGATTATTCGTCACCGGAAAAAAGAACTGATTGCCTGCTCAAGCTTAAGACCATTAGGACTGAGCACGATTACTCCTGCTCCTGCCGAGTTCTTCCCTGAAGCACCATCCACGAAGATAATCCAGGCCCGAGGGGACTCTCCTACTTGCTCGGAATCTGATTCTGGTATATCAACCATGAAATCTGCCAAGACTTGGGCCTTGATTACGGTTCTGGGGATATAAGTTATCTCAAACTCGCTTAGCTCGATGGACCACTTGGTAATCTTCTGGAATGGTCAGGCTTTTCCAGGATGTTCCTTAATGGATGGTCTGTGATTACTTGGATTGGATGTGCTTGGAAATAAGGTCGGAGCCTTCCTGAGGATTGAACCAGGGCCAGAGCCAGCTTTTCCAGGATTGAATATCTCGTTTCTGCATCTTTAAGTATGTGGCTAACATAGTATATAGGAAACTGCCTCTTCTTTTCTTCTCGAACTAGAACAGAGCTGACAGCATCGGGTCCAACCCCCAAATATAAGAACATAGTTTCCCCTTCATGGGGGCTCTGGAGAAGAGGAGTCGATGTTAATTGTTTCTTCAGTTGATCAAATGTGTCATCGCACTTCTTGTCCCACTCAAACTTCGACCCTCCTCGGAGTGTTTTGAAGAAAGGAGCACTTTTATCTCCTGATTTAGAGATAAACCTGCTTAGTCCTGCCAATCTTCCTCCAAGTTGTTGTACTTCCTTCGTATTACGAGGAGGGGTCATTTCCAGTATGGCTTTTACCTTATCTGGATTTGGTGCCAGACCATCAGGCGTGAGGAGGTGTCCAAGAAACTTTCCCTTATTTGCCCCAAACACACATTTCAAAGGGTTTAATTTTAACTTGAACCTCCGTAGAGTAGAGAACGTCTCTACGAGGTCTGCCAAGTGAATTGAGAAGGTTTTACTTTTTAGGAGGAGGTCTTCAACATAAACCTCGAGGTTTCTTCCTTTCTGCTGCTTAAAGACGGTATCCATCATCCTTTGGTATGTTGCCCCTGCATTCTTAAGCCCAAAGGGCATTACGAGGTAACAGTAACAACCATCGTTTGTGATGAAAGATGTATGCGGGATATCAGGTTTATGCATTTTGATTTGTTGATAACCGGAAAATGCATCGAGAAAGCTCATAAAGTTATACCCCACCACGGAATCTACTAAAACATTTATCTGAGGCAAAGGGTAGCAATCTTTGGGGCATGCTTTATTGAGTTTTGTGAAATCTACACACATGCGCCATTTTCCCCCAGATTTTTTCACCATTACAACATTTGACATCCAAGTGGGGTATTGGATTTCAGAAATAAAACCCGCTTTTAGGAGTTTGGAAACCTCCTCTCTGATGGGCAACGCCAGTTTGGTTGCCACCTCTCTCTTCTTTTGCTGGATGGGCTTGAACTCAGGAGATACATTTAGATGATGGCAAGCCACGTCTGGATCCACTCCAGGCATATCCTCTGCTGACCAAGCAAAGATATCCAGATTCTCCAACAGGCAGGAGATCAGTTGGAGCTTCTCCTCTTCTGATAGTTCAGCATTGATGATTAGTTTCTTTTCTTCCGCCTCAGCAATGGGGATTTCTTGGGTCTCCTGGACAGGTTCCAGGTGAGCCATTTCTCGTTCTGTGTTTCCCTTTACCTCCTCCAGGGGCCTGGATATTTTGTGAACGTCATTCTGAAGTTCGGGAAATGGCGTCTCGGTGATCACATTGACTGTTTTTACATAGCATTCCCGAGCGACTTTTGGATCACTTCGGATCTCATACTGACGTCCTTCAGCAGTGAACTTTAAAGCCAAGTGGAAGGTGGATACTATTGCCTTGTATGCGTTCAGGATTGGCCTTCCAAAGATTGCACAATAACTGCTCGGGGCTTCCACCACTATGAAGCTTATCAGCTTTGTTATGCCCCCCAACGACACTAAAAGTTTTACACACCCTTCCACTTCTTTCTTTTCTCCCGAGAAGCCGTAGAGGGGCCCTTCCGTGGAGAGCAGAGAGACTTTCCAGTCTTAAGGGCTTCGAATGTTTGACGGAAGATGAGGTTAACCGAACTACCGGTATCGATTAGGATCTTGTGTACAGTGTAGTTCTCGATGACTGCCTTTATAACTACAGCATCATCGAAAGGATTCGCATTCGGGGGAAGGTCTTCTTGGCCGAAAGTAACGACCGACCTTTCTGGAGCGGAAGTGGAGGCGGCCGCAACTTCTTGCTTGGCAATTCTTCCAATGCTGGATTTCTGAGAGGATTCCGGCCCTGCCCCACCATGGATACAGTAGACATTGCCTAGGGGGCCAACATCATTTACTTCTACACATTCTGTGACAGGATGTATGTCTCCATAACAACCAGCCTCTTCCACGTCAGCACATTCCCAGGTTACTTCGACCGCTTCCTTCTTCTTTTCAGTTCGGGGTTCAACGGATGTATCTTTATGGACCAGTCCTCGGAGCTTCCCTTCCTTTAGAAGCTTCTCTACCAGGAAGCGGAGGGCTCGACAATCCTCCGTTAGATGACCTGCTTCTTTGTGATATTCACAATAAAGATTCGGATTTCGGCTGTGAACATCCGATCTCAAAGGGGCAGGTTTCTTAAAGTCAGGTCTCTTTTGTAAAATTTGGACTACCTCGTCCATGGATATATTCAGAGAAGCGAATGATTCTTGTGAATCATCATATTGGATGGATGGGGCAGTCGAGGATGGCTGCGTGGTATATTGTTGCAAATATACCGGCATGGCTTGCGAAATGGGCATGGATGGAGCGGGTGTGATGGCCAACAGTGGTTTCTGATCTTGAAATCGGTGGTGCTCAAGGAATGGTTGCTTGTGCTTGTAGTTCCTCCCCCTTTGAGCTCGGGGTTCAAAAAAAAACGGAGCGGATGATTGATTATGAGGGAGTGAGTAAGGTTGACCTTGATCATTTAGAAGCCTAGCCACATACCCAGGGTTAGTCTTTTCACCCCTGATATACATATTGGCCATACTTATCAATTCCTGATAAGTTCGAGGTTCTCTTATGCTGGCTTCGAATTTTAGGGGGCCTTCCCTTAGCCCATTCATCAGAGCTACCCTGTATAGCTCCGGATCCACATTTTGGATCTCCATTATTTCTTTTTGGAAACGGTCGACGAACCTGTCCCAGTTCTCGTCCTCCCGCTGCTTAATATCAAAGAGGGATGCCGGACCACTCTTTCTTTTTTTCGAGGTAGAGAATCTAAGCAAAAATTCTCTACGCAGCTCGGCAAAGCAGCTGATTGACCTTGGATTGAACCCATAAAACAATTCTCTTGCTTGCCCCTCAAAGGACGTCACAAGAAGTTTGCATTTGATAGCATCGGTTAGGGTTCTTAGTGCTATGGCTGACTCAAAAGCTTGAAGATGGAGGGCTGGGTCAGCTTCTCCGTCATAGGCTGCCAGACGTGGCTCTCTGAAACCATTCGGAGCTGCCTCGCTCCGGATATAATCTACGAATGGGGAAGTCTCTTCCATATCTTCGTATAGAGGAGGAACATTGTAATGAGCCATCTGACTTGTGGTGGCCTGGGGATAAGCCGCCAGACCTGCGACGGTTTGTGGATAAGCCGCCTGATAAGATCTGGCAGCGGCTTCTAGCGGACAGGCCGCCGGATTGGACAGGCGGTCTGCCTGAAAGGTCCCCTCCTGGAAATCCAAAATCTGGGCCGGCATGTTCTGGGCGGCTTCCTGGTAATAACTCTGTTGTGCGGCAAAGTCTCCCTGAGCCGACTGGCAAGCTGTGGCTTGTGGAAGCGGGTATGGAGGGGGAGGAGGAAGGATCGGAGTGACCGCTTGGTTAACCGCGACCTGGGGAACTAGTTGCTCGGTTAACACGGCCAAGGCTTGGCTGATCGCCTCCAGGCGCTGGTCAGTCGCCTTTTGAGCTCGCTCGGCCTCACGCTTGCTTTCTTCCAGAGCCTCCCATAGTGAATCCTCACTATGGTCAGAGCGATCTCTAGGAGGGAAATGGCGGTCTGACATTTCTTCGAGGTTTTCACCAACAATCTGCGATCTGAAGGTCGCGTGTTTCTGTTGAAACCAAAGATGCACCCCCGCGGTTTGCGACTAGAAAGACGGAGGTTGCGGATTGCTGGTTACTTGGAGAGAGGAGAATGAGACCGCTAGCAGCGGTCGAGGCCGGACTTCGCCAGTCACGGCAAATGCAACTCCTGTGACGGGCTTTCCTTTGATTAAAGAAAGAGTTACAGCGGGTTACAAGTGCAAGCCGGCCGGTCAAGCAAGTCGCAAGACAGGGAACTCGAGCCCGCAGCTCAAACAAGCGAGCTCCTAGATTCGAATGTCCGTCCCTTGGGAACGTTGCGGCCCCCTATTTATAGGCTTGGGGGCCTGCCCGAACAGGAAGGGATAAAATAACCGCCTGCCCGGGTACAGGAGAAACGGGCAGGCGGTGACGGGATTCAGAAGGGATAAAATAATCGCCTGCCCGGGATTCAGGAGAAACGGGCAGGCGGTTTAGCGGCTTGGGCTCCCGGTCTTCCTTTGGCTTGGCCTGGAGTTGTAGCGACCAAGGCGACGTTCCAACCCGGGCGGTCTCATACCAGAGGTCGCGGTTTGTCTTTGGGACTTGTCCTTGGCTGATCTTCATTCTTTGGAGACGAATTGATGGCTCAGACCACCCGGTCTGCGTTGGTTGGTGCTGGATGTCTTTTACTGAGACTGGTCCGGGCGATCTTGAGCTTTAGACCGTGTCTGCAAGTTGTACCACTCGGAAGCGGTCTCTTGGGTAAACAATAGCCATTCAAGTTCATTTATTGTTCGATATACAGTGGGTTCCAGTGGTTATGCGGGTTGGTAAGAATGTATTTAGCTTGAAAGGAGACCTAATCTTCAAATATCCGTAACTTTTGATCTGGTTGTCCGATTTTCGCCCACAATACCTTTTCGGAATGAGATCGGAGCCCAAAATCCAATGGAGAACAATTTTAACCCATTCAAGCTCGTTTAGAGGTCGATATACAATGGGTTGTACTGGTAATACTAGATTTATCTCCAAATGACACATAAATTTCAAAATGAAAGAGTTTTAGATGCGGTTTGTAGTGAAAGTAAGAGATTTAGCTACAAATGACACTAAAAATTTAAACATCAATAACTTTTGATCCAGTTGTCTGATTTTACACCCACAACACCTTTTAGGAATGAGCTCGGAGCCCTACATTCATTGAAGAACAAGTTTTGCCCATTGCAGCTCATTTAGTTGTCGATATATAGCGGGTTGCACTGGTAATGCGAAATTTAGCTCCAAATGACACCTAAACTTGAAACAGCCATAACTTTTGATCAGGTTGTCTGGTTTTTGTTCACAAAACCTCTTTGAAATGAGCTCCGAGCCATACATTCAATGGAGAGCATGTTTTACCCAATCTAGTTCATTTAGTGGTCGATATACATTGAGTTGTAGTGGTAATGTGGGATTTAGCTCCAACTGGCACCTAAACTTCAAACAGCTATAACTTTTGATCCGGTTGTCCGGATTTTGCCCAAAACACTTTTTCGCAATGAGCTCAGAGACATACATCCTATGTAGAATTGGATTTACTCGATCGAGTTCATTTAGAGGTCGGTGGATAGTAGATTGCAGTGTAAATGAGAGATTTTGATGCAATTGACACCTAAACTTAAAACATCCATAAATTTGATCTGGTTGTCATTTTTTTTGCCCACAACACCTTTTCGGAATGAGATCAGAGCCCTGCATCCAAAGGACAACAAGTTTTACCCATTCTAGTTTGTTTGGTGGTTGTTCTATAGTGGGTTGCTGTGGTAATGTGGGATTTAGCTCCAAATGACACATAAACTTCAAACAGACAGAACTCTTGATCCAGTTGCCCAATTTTTGCCTACAATACCTTTTAGAATGAACTCGGAGGCCTACATCCAGTGGAGAGTAGGATATAACCATTCAAGTTCATTTATTGTTCGATATACAGTGGGTTCCAATGGTTATGCGGGTTGGTAATAAGGTATTTGCTTGAAAGGAGACCTAATTTTCAAATATCCGTAACTTTTGATCCGGTTGTCCGATTTTCGCCCACAATACCTTTTCGGATTGAGATCGGAGCCCAAAATCCAATGGAGTACAATTTTAACCCATTCAAGCTCGTTTAGAGGTCGATATACAATGAGTTATACTGGTAATACTAGATTTAGCTCCAAATGACACATAAATTTCAAAATGAAAGAATTTTAGATGCGGTTTGTAGTGAAAGTAAGAGATTTAGCTACAAATGACACTCAAACTTTAAACATCAATAACTTTTGATCCGGTTGTCTGATTTTACCCCCAAAACACCTTTTAGGAATGAGCTCGGAGCCCTACATTCATTGAAGCACAAGTTTTACCCATTGTAGCTCATTTAGTTGTCGATATATAGCGGGTTGCACTGGTAAAACGAAATTTAGCTCTAAATGACACCTAAACTTGAAACAGCCATAACTTTTGATCAGGTTGTCTGATTTTTGCTCACAAAACCTCTTCGAAATGAGCTTTGAGCCATACATTCAATGGAGAGCAAGTTTTTCCCAATCTAGTTCATTTAGTGGTCGATATACATTGAGTTGTAATGGTAATGTGGGATATAGCTCCAACTGGCACATAAACTTCAAACACCTATAACTTTTGATCTGGTTGTCCGGATTTTGCCCAAAACACCTTTTCGCAATGAGCTCAGAGCCGTACATCCTATGGAGAATAGGATTTACTCGATCGAGTTCATTTAGAGGTTGGTGGATAGTGGATTGCAGTGGAAATGAGGGAGTTTGCTCCAATTGACACCTAAACTTAAAACATCCATAAATTTGATCCGGTTGTCAGATTTTTGCCCACATCACCTTTTCGGAATGAGATCGGAGCCCTGCATCCAATGGACAACAAGTTTTACACATTCTAGTTCGTTTGGTGGTTGATCTACAGTGGGTTGTAGTGGTAATGTGGGATTTAGCTTCAAATGACACATAAACTTCAAACACACAGAACTCTTGATCTAGTTGCCCAATTTTTGCCCACAATACCTTTTAGAATGAGCTCGGAGGCCTACATCCAGTGGAGAGTAGAATATAACCATTCAAGTTCATTTATTGTTCTATATACAGTGGGTTCCAGTGGTTATCGGGTTGGTAATAAGGTATTTAGCTTGAAAGGAGACCTAATCTTCAAATATCCGTAGCTTTTGATCTGGTTGTCTGATTTTCGCCCACAATACCTTTTCGGAATGAGATCGGAGCCCAAAATCCAATGGAGAACAATTTTAACCCATTAAAGCTCGTTTAGAGGTCGATATACAAACAGGATAGTTTGAAATAAAAATCGACCTTATTCTTCCCTTTGGCCTTCCGCCTGATCTTCTCTAACTTCCTTTGTAAGGTCGGGTAGGCGTCGGAAAAAGTGAAGTGCTCGAAATCGGGCGCAAGCCCTCCGAGCTCCCGCAGGCTGTTAAAAGCATTGTCGATTCCCTCGGCGACATGAGGGAAAAGTTCCTCTTGATAGACAGGATCGGTCTCGTCATACTTTGTCTGCAAAAAAGAGTAAGGTAAGAGACCATGCGATCTGGAAAATGCCGAAGGATGTTTGTCCAGGTGATAACTTACCAACTCGGCCTCCTTTAGCCGCGTATTTTCCTTCTTCAACTCGGCAATTTCCTTCTCTAGATGATCATTCGATCTGATCAATCTATTGAAGGTCATCCCCATGAAAACATTGGTGATGAGGCTCTCGGCACCAACCCGCGCGACCTCCCAGGCGAGCTCCTCTTCAGGAATCTTCCTCAATCGCCTAAAGTTCCGTCGGCCGAACATGGCAATGCTGGCGGCCTCATCATGCCGGCCCGACTTCTCATTCGCCCAGTGGGGAAGCGCACTAGAGATCTGGACTCTATCACCGTACGGATGCCAGGTCAAGACCGTGCGGCCTTTTAAGTCCTTCACCTTGCTGAAGGAGCGGAGGGCGGAGAAGTCGCCCGAGGAGGTCGAATCCTCCCCATCGGATAGCAGCGGCTTATTCCTGACCTGTCGTTTTCTCTTCTCCGTCTGAGTTAAGATCAAACTGGCCGGACTGACCGGCTTGTTAGCAGGGACAATGGCCTCGGCTACAAAAGAGAAGAGTCAACACAAGAGGTCGTGCGGTCAACATTAAAGCCGGAAGCGGGTTGAGTAAGAACTTACTATCCTCAGGCCGAATATTCTCCAATTCGGCGAGCAGCGGAATGTAGTGACGTACATTAAGCCGCTCATTCTCGAGAAGTTGGTAGGTCTCCTCCTCGATCTTGCTGATAGTGATTTGTTGAAAGGCTTCCTCTGGCCGCACCTGCGGGTTTGGATTCAGTAGGCCAAGCCGGCCTTCGAAAATCAGATATCTCTCCGGCCACGCCGTGACCTTGTTCGCAAGGTTGACCATTTTCAATCCCCGACACCCGAAGTAGAGGTGGCCCTTGAAAATGTTTGACTCAGAATCCGGGATAGCCCGCACTGAGAACATTCTTCTGAAGAGGTCCATAGAGAAGCGGACTCTCTCAGACCGTAGGTAGGAGATGAAGCTGCAAATCCCGTCCATCGAGTTAGGGGAGATTTGGCCGGGGACAACTCCATAGTGGTCAAAGACCATGGCGAGCTCGATTGATATGGGGAATTTAAAGCCACAATCGAAATGATCGATTGGGATCGGTATTTGGTTCGGTCCGGAAGAGTTCATACGCTCATCGCGGAGTGGAAGTCGCGCGATCAGTGGGCTGCCAACCATATGCTTCTCAACGAATTCATCTAAGGCCTTGGTCAAACGACATTCCTCATGATCTGCCGAATGGAACGCTAGAGAGGCTTCGGATCAGGTTGCAGAGGTTTTCGCAGGTCGCTTCGGCTGGCGCTTCGCTCCCATCTTGAAATTCTGGTAAGAAGATCTTCAGAAGGGCGCTACTTATAAGAACGGGTGATCTGCATTTAGCAAAGGTCAAATCGCGGCTAGACTAATCAACCCACGCGGGCACATTTTCTATACAAGACAATCATTAAAACCACAAGTACAATTCGAGTAGACGAATTAAAGAAGCAATAGAAACAAGCCGCTCGGCTTATAAAGTAATTTGCAGGCATCAACCAACATACGAAAGAAGAATATAAGGTACATTCAAATACACCGACCGAGCGGTCTTAAAGACAGACCGAATGGCATAAAATCAAGCCCAAACAGTTAAGTTGTCCAAAGGACCGAATAAAAATATTATTACAGATAATTGTCTTAAAACCGCTTATCACTAGCGTGTGTCGCTCGGTGCATCCTCCCTGTGAAGTCGCGCGACATGGTCGCCGATCTGAAGGATAGTTCCTTGCATCTGATTCATGCTGTGATTGAGGTGGTTGATCATGCTATGAAGTCGCGCGGCATCCCTTTCTACTCGCGCTGCAGGAATCACGCGAGTAGGTAAGGTCGCCGCAGCCTCATTTGCACTAGCAATAGGGTGGATCGTCCCAACTACAGGAAGAGTCGAGCTCGTTCCGGCAGTCGGGCGGTGTGATCCACGCCGACCTTCCTCAGCAATATTAACAGGGCGACGGCTTCCGCCGGCCTCCCTTGTCAGACGAAGGTACTTCTCCCTGAAGTAAGCGCAATCCCCTTCAAGCTTATGGATCTCTTTCTTTCCTCGATCAAGTCGGGCGGTCAGGGCAGCCACCTGGTCTTGATGCACTTTTTCCTGCTCGCGGCGCTCTCTCCGTTCAACCTCCAGTGCGGCCCGACTCTCTTTCCTCTCGGCTTCCATCTCATCCCGCAGCACAGCTTTTTCTTCTTGAGCCGCCTTCTCTCGCTCCTCAAAGGCCTTCAACTGCTTTGTAAGAGTTTCAAAATTCCTTTGAAGGCGGGACACCTCGTCCTCCATCCGGGTATACGGAATGAGCGAGGAACTCAGCAAGGGTGGATCAAGGGGAGGAAGATAAGACATCAGGTCGCCCGGTTTCGGAATGGAATCGCGATCATATGCAAATGAGGAAGGCAGTCAAGAAGGTCGGTCGAATATAACTTCATATAAATAGGAGAATTATTAAAAAGAGACCGCTCTTTCCAAATTCTCCTCGCTTACAAGCCGCTGCAGTTCAAATAAAATTCAGGCGGATAGATCGCTTTGCTTGCTCGGTGTCGATCTTTCGACGCAGTTCTCTCCACAACCTCTCGCTTTGCCTCCGCTTGGCAGCAGAAAACTGAGCGGCGGAGGGAAAGAAGCTTGGTGACGGGTTCAACAACAAGTCGCGCGACTTGTTCCGAGACCGCGCCTTGAAAAAACGAATAGGGCGGTAATCCGCGACCCCTTTACTTTGCAATAGGAGATTGGGTGGCGGCGGTGGCGGTCTGGCGAGCTGATTCCTTACTTTCTCCGCCGTCACATGCATAATCCGAAGCCCGGACATCACAGAATCTTCAGAGGCCGGTGCGATTTTCTCGGTTCTAGTCATGACCTCAGGCAAGACTGCCTCCTTAATACTGGTCACATCCTCAGCCAGGGTGGCCTCTTTCTCTCCAGGCAGGTCAGCGGACTGCAGTTCGGAAGAAGATCTCAAAAGATCATCTTGCTTCTGGAGGGAATCTAAATCCCTGATGATATCACTTACAGAGATGCTGTGAGCATCGACGGGGACCTGGTCGTTCGACTTGGGGGAAGGAGTAATTACACCCTCCGAAACTTCCTTCTCGCGCGACTTGCCTTGCAGGCTGTCCGCTCCTGGTTTCCCGGACGCTGCCTTATTAAGGCCTTTAGCCTCTTCACCTTCTTAAGAAGCCTGTCCTCCGCGGACTCCTCTTTCTTCCTCTTCTTGATCGACTTCAGGACGGTTGGCTTTGGGGAATCCGGACTGTCCTCGATGTTCACTACCGAGGCTTGCTGGTTGCTCGGTTTGGGAGAGTCAACCACCTCTCCCCCTTCGTCCCTTATTTTCAGATGGAAAATGCATGAAGGAGTAACCTCCACTTTGAAAGAGTCGTCCCCATCACCCTTCGGGATGGCGGCCTCCTAGTCCGTCTTGTCCGGAGGAGGGGGCGGGTTGTTTCCTTTATCAGAGAGCGTTGGAGGATCAGCTGGGGGCAGGTTCGGGCAACTCGCCTCATTTTTAGTTGACAAGTCGATTGTCAGCTCGGGAAGTGGGTCGGATGGCTTACTCGTGGAAGCAATCGTCACTGTATTATCGGGCCGCGTCTTCTTCTTCTTCTTCTTCTTATCCTTCGAACGGTCTCCCTCGCGGTCTTTTCCGGGTTTCTGACGACCTTCGAACTGGGCCTTAAATCCACCATCTTTTTTGGGCTGTTCAATCTGAAAGTTCTAACCGCGAGAGGCGAGTAGTGACTCTTGATAGCAATGAAGTTATGCGAGAATGGAAGCTCCCAGAACATTTATAACCCACCGGGTAAGATTGGCGCGGTCTCCGGCTAGAACTAATATTTTCGAAATCTCCTCAGAAATTAAAAAATATGCGATGATTATGTTTACCCAGAAGACCGCTTCCAATAGAATTACTCGCAGACCGGGCGGTTTGCAGATATAAGTCGCCCGGTTCAGGTTTTATGAGGACCATCAACACCAACCAGCACAGGTCGGGCGGTCTGAAAAAATTCAGATCGGAGACCGCCCGGGTTGCGCCATGAAGACAAGCGAAGGTTCGAGTCCAAAGAACAAGCCGCGGTCTCAAGACGGAGACCGCTCGGATTGCATCGTCACCTTGGTCGCATCATCTTCAGCCTCTGGTCAGACAGGTCGGAAGGGCAAGCTGCCAAGCCGCGCGGCTTCTTTCTTTTCTTCTTTGTGTTTCCCGTCACCGCCTGCCCGTTTCTCCTGTACTCGGGCAGGCAGTTATTTTATCCCTGCCCGTTTGGGCAGGCACCCAAGCCTATAAATAGGGGGTGGCATCGTTCCCAAGGCACGCACACTCGAATCCAGGAGCTCGCTTGTTTGAGCTGCGGTCTCGAGTTTCCCGTCTTACGAACTGTCTGACGGCCGGCTTCTTCTTTTCTTCTTGCGCATCCCACTGTAATCGCTTTACTTCAATTAAAGGAAAGCCCATCACAGGAGTGGCATTAGCCGTGAAGGGCAAAGTCTGGCCTTGACCGCTGCTAGCGGTCTCATTTTCCCCACCTAAAAAGTAACCGGCAGCTCGCAGCCTCCGACTTCATTCGGAGGTGCGATTTTGGACTCAACAGGTGTTGTGGGGGTAAAATCAGATTATCGGGTCAAAAGTTATTGATTTTTAAAGTTTGAGTGTCATTTGTAGCTAAATCTCTTACTTTCACTACAAACCGCATCTAAAATTCTTTCATTTTGAAATTTATGTGTCATTTGGAGCGAAATCTAGTATTACCAGTACAACCCATTTTATATCGACCTCTAAACGAGCTTGAATGGGTAAAAATTTTTCTCCATTGGATTTTGGGCTCCGATCTCATTCCGAAAAGGTATTGTGGGCGAAAATCGGACAACCGAATCAAAAGTTACGGATATTTGAAGATTAGGTCTCCTTTCAAGCTAAATACCTTCTTACCAACCAGCATAACCACTGGAACCCACTGTATATCGAACAATAAATGAACTTGAATGGTTATATCCTACTCTCCACTGGATGTAGGCCTCCGAGCTCATTTTAAAAGGTATTGTGGGCAAAAATTGGGCAACTGGATTAAGTGTTCTGTCTGTTTGAAGTTTATGTGTCATTTAGAGCTAAATCCCACATTACCACTGCAACCCACTGTAGATCAACCACTAAACGAACTAGAATGGGTAAAACTTATTGTCCATTGGATGCAGGGCTCCGATCTCATTCTGAAAAGGTGTTGTGGGCAAAAATCTGACAACCGGATCAAATTTATGGATGTTTTAAGTTTATGTGTTAATTGGAGCAAAATCCCTCATTTCCACAGCAATCCACTATCCCCCGACCTCTAAATGAACTCGATCGAGTAAATCCTATTCTCCATAGGATGAATGGCTCTAAGCTTATTGTGAAAAGGTGTTTTGGGCAAAATCCGGACAACTAGATCAAAAGTTATAGCTGTTTGAAGTTTTGGTGCCAGTTGGAGCTAAATCCCACATTACCACTACAACTCAATGTATATCGACCACTAAATGAACTAGATTGGGTAAAACTTGCTCTCCATTGAATGTATGGCTCGGAGCTCATTTCGAAGAGGTTTTGTGAGCAAAAATCAGACAACCTGATCAAAAGTTATGTCTGTCTCAAGTTTAGGTGTCTTTGTAGCTAAATTTCGCATTACCAGTGCAACCCGCTATATATCGACAACTAAATGAGCTGCAATGGGTAAAACTTGTGCTTCAATGAATGTAGGGCTCCGAGCTCATTCCTAAAAGGTGTTATGGGGGAAAAATCAGACAACCGGATCAAAAGTTATTTATGTTTTAAGTTTGAGTGTCATTTGTAGCTAAATCTCTTACTTTCACTACAAGCCGCATCTAAAATTCTTTCATTTTGAAATTTATGTGTCATTTGGAGTGAAATCTAGTATTACCAGTACAACCCATTGTATATCGACCTATAAACGAGCTTGAATGGGTTAAAATTGTTCTCCATTGGATTTTGGGCTCCGATCTCATTCCGAAAAGGTATTGTGGTGGAAAATCGGACAACCAGATAAAATGTTACCGGTATTTGAAGATTAGGTCTCCTTTCAAGCTAAATACCTTCTTACCAACCCGCATAACCACTGGAACCCACTGTATATCAAACAATAAATGAACTTGAATGGTCATATCCTACTCTCCACTGGATGTAGGCCTCCGAGCTCATTCTAAAAGGTATTGTGGGCAAAACTTGGGCAACTGGATCAAGAGTTCTGTCTGTTTAAAATTTATGTGTCATTTAGAGCTAAATCCCACATTACCACTGCAACCCACTGTAGATCAACCACTAAACGAACTAGAATGGGTAAAACTTGTTGTCCATTGGATGCAGGGCTCCGATCTAATTCTGAAAAGGTGTTGTGGGCAAAAATCTGAAAACCGGATCAAATTTATGGATGTTTTAAGTTTAGGTGTCAATTGGAGCAAAATCCCTCATTTCCACTGCAATCCACTATCCACCGACCTCTAAATGAACACGATCGAGTAAATCCTATTCTCCATAGGATGTATGGCTCTGAGCTCATTCGAAAAGGTGTTTTGGGCAAAATCCGGACAACCGGATCAAAAGTTATAGCTGTTTGAAGTTTAGGTGCCAGTTGATGCTAAATCCCACATTACTACTACAACTCAATGTATATCGACCACTAAATGAACAAGATTGGGTAAAACATGCTCTTCATTGAATGTATGGATCGGAGCTCATTTCGAAGAGGTTTTGTGAGCAAAAATCAGACAACCTGATCAAAAGTTATGGCTGTTTCAAGTTTAGGTGTCTTTGGAGGTAAATTTCGCATTACCAGTGCAACCCGCTATATATCGATAACTAAATGAGCTGCAATGGGTAAAACTTGTGGTTCAATGAATGTAGGGCTCCAAGCTCATTCCTAAAATGTGTTGTGGGGGAAAAATCAGACAACCGGATCAAAGGTTATTGATGTTTTAAGTTTGAGTGTCATTTGTAGCTAAATCTCTTACTTTCACTACAAACCGCATCTAAAATTCTTTCATTTTGATATCTATGTATCATTTGGAGCTAAATCTAGTATTACCAGTACAACCCATTGTATATCGACCTCTAAACGAGCTTAAAAGGGTAAAAATTGTTCTCCATTGGATTTTGGGCTCCGATCTCATTCCGAAAAGGTATTATGGGCGAAAATCGGACAACCGGATCAAAAGTTACGGATATTTGAAGATTAAGTCTCCTTTCAAGCTAAATACCTTATTACCAACCCGCATAACCACTGGAACCCACTGTATATCGAACAATAAATGAACTTGAATGGTTATATCCTACTCTGCACTGGATGTAGGCCTCTGAGCTCATTCTAAAAGGTATTGTGGGCAAAAATTGGGCAACTAGATCAAGAGTTTTGTCTATTTGAAGTTTATGTGTCATTTGGAGCTAAATCCCACATTACCACTGCAACCCACTGTAGATCAACCACTAAAAGAAATAGAATGGGTAAAACTTATTGTCCATTGGATGCAGGGCTCCGATCTCATTTCGAAATGGTGTTGTGGGCAAAAATCTGACTACCGGATCAAATTTATGGATGTTTTAAGTTTAGGTGTCAATTGGAGCAAAATCCCTCATTTCCACTGCAATCCACTATCCACCAACCTCTAAATGTACTCGATCGAGTAAATCCTATTCTTCATAGGATGTATGGCTCTGAGCTCATTGCAAAAAGGTGTTTTGGGCAAAATCCGGACAACCGGATCAAAAGTTATAGCTGTTTGAAGTTTAGGTGCCAGTTGGAGCTAAATCCCACATTACCACTACAACTCAATGTATATCGACCAATAAATGAACTAGCTTGTGTAACACTTGCTCTCCATTGAATCTATGGCTCGAAGCTCATTTCGAAGAGGTTTTGTGAGCAAAAATCAGACAACCAGATCAAAAGTAATGGCTGTTTCAAGTTTAGGTGTCATTTGGAGCTAAATTTCGCATTACCAGTGCAACCCGCTATATATCGACAACTAAATGAGCTGCAATGGGTAAAACTTGTGCTTCAATGAATGTAGGGCTCCGAGCTCATTCCTGAAAGGTGTTATGGGGGTAAAATCAGACAACCGGATCAAAATTTATTGATGTTTAAAGTTTGAGTGTCATTTGTAGCTAAATCACTTACTTTCACTACAAACCACATCTAAAATTCTTTCATTTTGAAATTTATGTGTCATTTGGAGCTAAATCTAGTATTACCAGTCCACCCATTGTATATTGACCTCTAAACGAGCTTGAATGGGTTAAAAGTGTTCTCCAATGGATTTTGGGCTCCGATCTCATTCCGAAAAGGTATTTTGGGCGAAAATCGGACAACCGGATCAAAAGTTACGGATATTTGAAGATTAGGTCTCCTTTCAAGCTAAATACCTTCTTACCAACCCGCATAACCACTGGAACCCACTGTATATCGAACAATAAAAGAACTTGAATCGTTATATCCTACTCTCCATTGGATGAAGGCCTCCGAGCTCATTCTAAAAGGTATTGTGGGCAAAAATTGGGCATCTGGATCAAGAGTTCTGTCTGTTTGAAGATTATGTGTCATTTGGAGCTAAATCCCACATTACCACTGCAAATCACTGTAGATCAACCACTAAACGAACTAGAATGGGTAAAACTTGTTGTCCATTGGATACAGGGCTCCGATCTCATTCCGAAAAAGTGTTGTGGGCAAAAATCTGACAGCCGGATCAAATTTATGGATGTTTTAAGTTTAGGTGTCAATTGGAGCAAATCCCTCATTTCCACTGCAATCCACTATCCACCGACCTCTAAATGAACTCGATTGAGTAAATCCTATTCTCCATAGGATGTATGGCTCTGAGCTCATTGCGAAAAGGTATTTTGGGCAAAATCCGGACAACCGGATCAAAAGTTATAGCTGTTTCAAGTTTAGGTGCTAGTTGGAGCTAAATCCCACATTACCACTACAACTCAATGTATATCGACCACTAAATGAACTAGATTGGGTAAAACTTGCTCACCATTGAATGTATGGCTCGGAGCTCATTTCGAAGAGGTTTTGTGAGCAAAAATTAGACAACCTGATCAAAAGTTATGGCTGTTTCAAGTTTAGGTGTCTTTAGAGCTAAATTTCGCATTACCAGTGCAACCCGCTATATATCGACAACTAAATGAGCTGCAATGGGTAAAACTTGTGCTTCAATGAATGTAGGGCTCCGAGCTCATTCCTAAAAGGTGTTGTGGGGGAAAAATCAGACAACCGGATCAAAAGTTATTGATGTTTTAAGTTTGAGTGTCATTTGTAGCTAAATCTCTTACTTTCACTACAAACCGCATCTAAAATTCTTTCATTTTGAAATTTATGTGTCATTTGGAGCTAAATCTACTATTACCAGTACAACCCATTGTATATCGACCTCTAAACAAGCTTGAATGGGTAAAAATTGTTCTCCATTGGATTTTGGGCTCCGATCTCATTCCGAAAAGGTATTGTGGGCGAAAATCGGACAACCGGATCAAAAGTTACGGATATTTGAAGATTAGGTCATCTCCTTTCAAGCTAAATACCTTCTTACCAACCCGCACAAACACTGGAACCCACTGTATATCGAACAATAAATGAACTTGAATGGTTATATCCTACTCTCCACCGGATGTAGGCCTCCGAGCTCATTCTAAAAGGTATTGTGGGCAAAAATTGGGCAACTGGATCAAGAGTTCTGTCTGTTTGAAGTTTATGTGTCATTTGGAGCTAAATCCCACATTACCACTGCAACCCACTGTAGATCAACCACTAAAGGAAATAGAATGGGTAAAACTTATTGTCCATTGGATGCAGGGCTCCAATCTCATTCCGAAAAGGTGTTGTGGGCAAAAATCTGACAACCGGATCAAATTTATGGATGTTTTAAGTTTAGGTGTCAATTGGAGTAAAATCTCTCATTTCCACTGCAATCCACTATATACCGACCTCTAAATGAACTCGATCGAGTAAATCCTATTCTCCAAAGGATGTATGGCTCTGAGCTTATTGCGAAAAGGTGTTTTGGGCAAAATCCGGACAACCGGATCAAAAGTTATAGCAGTTTGAAGTTTAGGTGCCAGTTGGAGCTAAATCTCACATTACCACTACAACTCGATGTATATCGACCAATAAATGAACTAGATTGGGTAAAACTTGCTCTCCATTGAATTTATGGCTCGAAGCTCATTTCGAAGAGGTTTTGTGAGCAAAAATCAGACAACCTGATCAAAAGTTATGGGTGTTTCAAGTATAGGTGTCTTTGGAGCTAAATTTCGCATTACCAGTGCAACCCGCTATATATCGACAACTAAATGAGCTGTAATTGGTAAAACTTGTATTTCAATGAATGTAGGGCTCCGAGCTCATTCCTAAAAGGTGTTGTGGGGGAAAAATTAGACAACCGGATCAAAAGTTATTGATGTTTTAAGTTTTAGTGTCATTTGTAGATAAATCTCTTACTTTCACTATAAACCGCATCTAAAATTCTTTCATTTTGAAATTTATGTGTCATTTGGATCGAAATCTAGTATTACCAGTACAACTCATTGTATATCGACCTCTAAACGAGCTTGAATGAGTTAAAATTGTTCTCCATTGGATTTTGGGCTCCGATCTCATTCCGAAAAGGTATTGTGGGCAAAAATCGGACAACCGGATCAAAAGTTACCGATATTTGAAGATTAGGTCTCCTTTCAAGCTAAATACCTTCTTACCAACAAGCATAACCACTGGAACCCACTGTATATCAAACAATAAATGAACTTGAATGGTCATATCCTACCCTCCACTGGATGTAGGCCTCCGAGCTCATTCTAAAAGGTATTGTGGGCAAAAATTGGGCAACTGGAACAAGAGTTCTGTCTGTTTGAAGTTTATGTGTCATTTGGAGCTAAATCCCACATTACCACTGTAATCCACTGTAGATGAACCACTAAACGAACTAGAATGGGTAAAACTTGTTGTCCATTGGATGCAGGGCTCCGATCTCATTCTGAAAATGTGTTGTGGGCAAAAATCTGACAACCGGATCAAATTTATGGATGTTTTAAGTTTAGGTGTCAATTGGAGCAAAATCCCTCATTTCCACTGCAATCCACTATCCATCGACCTCTAAATGAACTCGATCGAGTAAATCCTATTCTCCATAGGATGTATGGCTCGGAGCTCATTCGAAAAGGTGTTTTTGGCAAAATCCGGACAACCGGATCAAAAGTTATAGCTATTTGAAGTTTAGGTGCCAGTTGGAGCTAAATCCCACATTACCACTACAACTCAATGTATATCGACCACTAAATGAACTAGATTGGGTAAAACTTACTCTCCATTGAATGTATGGCTCGGAGCTCATTTCGAAGCGGTTTTGTGAGCAAAAATCAGACAACCTGATCAAAGGTTATGGCTGTTTCAAGATTAGGTGTCATTTGGAGCTAAATTTCGCATTGCCTGTGCAACCCGCTATATATCGACAACTAAATTAGCTGCAATGGGTAAAAGTTGTGCTTCAATGAATGTAGGGCTCCGAGCTCATTCCTAAAAGGTGTTATGGGGGTAAAATCAGACAACCGGATCAAAATTTATTGATGTTTAAAGTTTGAGTGTCATTTGTAGCTAAATCTCTTACTTTCACTACAAACCGCATCTAAAATTCTTTTATTTTGAAATTTATGTGTCATTTGGAGCTAAATCTAGTATTACCAGTCCACCCATTCTATATTGACCTCTAAACGAGCTTGAATGGGTTAAAATTGTTTTCCATTGGATTTTGGGCTCCGATCTCATTCGGAAAAGGTATTGTGGGCGAAAATCGGACAACCGGATCAAAAGTTATGGATATTTGAAGATTAGGTCTCCTTTCAAGCTAAATACCTTCTTACCAACCCGCAAAACCACTGGAACCCACTGTATATCGAACAATAAATGAACTTGAATGGTTATATCCTACTCTCCATTGGATGAAGGCTTCCGAGCTCATTCTAAAAGGTATTGTAGGCAAAAATTGGGCAACTGGATCAAGAGTTCTGTCTGTTTGAAGTTTATGTGTCATTTGGAGCTAAATCCCACATTACCACTACAACTCACTGTAGATCAACCACTAAACGAACTAGAATGGGTAAAACTTGTTGTCCATTGGATACAGGGCTCTGATCTCATTCCGAAAAAGTGTTGTGGGCAAAAATCTGACAACCGGATCAAATTTATGGATGTTGTAAGTTTAGGTGTCAATTGTAGCAAATCCCTCATTTTCACTGCAATCCACTATCCACCGACCTCTAAATGAACTCGATCGAGTAAATCTTATTCTCCATAGGATGTATGGCTCTGAGCTCATTGCAAAAAGGTATTTTGGGCAAAATCCGGACAACCGGATCAAAAGTTATAGCTGTTTGAAGTTTAGGTGCCAGTTGGAGCTAAATCCCACATTACCACTACAACTCAATGTATATCGACCAATAAATGAACTAGATTGGGTAAAATTTGCCCTCCATTGAATTTATGGCTCGAAGCTCATTTCGAAGAGGTTTTGTGAGCAAAAATCAGACAACCTGATCAAAAGTTATGGTTGTTTCAAGTTTAGGTGTCATTTGGAGCTAAATTTCGTATTACCAGTGCAACCCGCTATATATCGACAACTAAATGATCTACAATGGGTAAAACTTGTGGTTCAATGAATGTATGGCTTCAAGCTCATTCCTAAAAGGTGTTTTGGGGGTAAAATCAGACAACCAGATCAAAATTTGTTGATGTTTAAAGTTTGAGTGTCATTTGTAGCTAAATCTCTTACTTTCACTACAAACCGCATCTAAAATTTTTTCATTTTGAAATTTATGTGTCATTTGGAGCTAAATCTAGTATTACCAGTCCACCCATTGTATATCGACCTCTAAACGAGCTTGAATGAGTTAAAATTGTTCTCCATTGGATTTTGGGCTCCGATCTCATTCCGAAAAGGTATTGTGGGCGAAAATCGGACAACCGAATCAAAAGTTACGGATATTTGAAGATTAGGTCTCCTTTGAAGCTAAATACCTTCTTACCAACCCGCATAACCACTGGAACCCACTGTATATCGAACAATAAATGAACTTGAATGGTCATATCCTACTCTCCATTGGATGAAGGCCTCCGAGCTCATTCTAAAAGGTATTATGGGCAAAAATTGGGCAACTGTATCAAGAGTTCTGTATATTTGAAGTTTATGTGTCATTTGGAGCTAAATCCCACATTACCACTGCAACGCACTAAACGAACTAGAACGGGTAAAACTTATTGTCCATTGGATACAGGGCTCCGATCTCATTCCGAAAAGGTTTTGTGTGCAAAAATCTGACAACCGGATCAAATTTATGGATGTTTTAAGTTTAGGTGTCAATTGGAGCAAATCCCTCATTTCCACTGCAATCCACTATCCACCGATCTCTAAATGAACTCGATCGAGTAAATCCTATTCTCCATAGGATGTATGGCTCTGAGCTCATTGCGAAAAGGTGTTTTGGGCAAAATCCGGACAACCGGATCAAAAGTTATAGCTGTTTGAAGTTTAGGTGCCAGTTGGAGCTAAATCCCACATTACCACTACAACTAAATGTATATCCTACAGGTCATGCGGCTAGGGATCTCCTATCCGCCCAGCAGGGGCGGACACCTTCCTCAGGCCGCCCAGCAGGGGTGGCCTCCTCCTTTAGACCGCGCGGGTAGGCGGTCTCCTCCTTCAGACCGCCCAGGGCGGGCGGCCTCCTTCTTCAGACCGCCCAAGGCGGGCGGCCTCCTACTTCAGACCGCCCAAGCCGGGCGGCCTCCTTCTTCAGACCGCCCAAGCCAGGCGGCCTCCTTCATCAGACCGCCCAAGGCGGGCGGCCTCCTCCTTCAGACCGCCCAGGGCGGGCGGCCTCCTTCTTCAGACCGCCCAAGGCAGGCGGCCTCCTCCTTCAGACCGCCCAGGGCGGGCGGCCTCCTTCTTCAGACCGCCCAAGGCGGGCGGCTTCCTCCTTCAGACCGCCTAGGGCAGGCGGCCTCCTTCTTCAGACCGCCCAAGGCGGGCGGCCTCCTTCTTCAGACCACCCAAGGCGGGCGGCCTCCTGCTTCAGACCGCCCAAGCCGGGCGGCCTCCTCCTTCAGTCCGCCCAAGGTGGCGGTCTCCATTGTTCAGACCGCGCAGGTAGGGATCCGGTCACCCTCTCACCGGAGGTGACGACATCGACCCAGAGCCTATAAACAGGACCCACGACCATGAACAAAGTACAGGCAGGTGGGGGGATAAAACCGGCGGATAGAAACAGTCAAACCGCACCAAGTTGCGACCTGTCCGGGCGACCTGTCCGGGCGACCTGTCCGGGCGACCTCGGCGAACAGGCCGGGCGGCCTCTACGACCAGGCCGAGCGACCTCTGCGACCAGGCCGAGCGACCTCGGCAAACAGCCCGTGCGGCTTACTCTTTTCTTACCCGCAACTCTCTTGTACTCATTCTATTTCCATGTACTAAACACCATGAGCTATAATACAGATTATTAAAAAAGGGAAAGCCCGTCGCAGGAGTGGCACTTCCCCGTTCAAGCACTTTTTAGCCCTCAGATTTCAAAAATTCGGCTCCGTTTGAAAGTTATTTCTATTTTTCTCTTTCGGCAATTTCTGTTTTCATGGATCATCCGTCAGAAGGCATCGAGCATCCTTCTAATCATCCTGAAGTTCCTACCCAAAGAAGTGACATCAACTCCCTATTAGTAGAGATCGCTCACCTTGAAAGACAAGTGGATTCTCAACTTAATACAACGTCAGCTACTAGCAACAAGCCTTCTAGCAATTATTTGGAACATTTGCCTCAACTTGAAGCAAAAGAGCTCTCTATTCCTCATCATGAGTTCTGTAAGGTGTGTATGAGTAATTCTCCATATCAAGTTGATGGGCTAACTTTTCTTGTAGGATAATAGCAAGACTCTTCCCATTATCAAACAAAATTTGTTGGGAGGTGGCTCCGAGTCGAACCTCATCTAGCCATATCAGGTCCCATTGGGAAATTAAGTCCTAACTGGGCAGGCCCATTTATCATCAAGGAGTTAAGAAATGGAACTTATCATCTATAGACAAGTGTAGTCAAGTGATGGTGAAGACATCTAGGAGCGGCGACGATCTCAAAACGGTTCTGTCCTTAATTATAATGCTCTCATTTGTTTGCATTTTGATATCAAATGAAGTGGATACAATACTGACACTCTTCCTTGTGACTTGTTTATTCCTTTTTACTTATTATCAAACTCACTGAACTGCGGAGACATCGCCAAGTTCTGCTTGAACCCCCTCGGATTGTAGTCATTAGCGTAAAACCACGAAGATCATGTGTAGCGGTGAGTTTTCGCACACATGTAGTGGTAGCTTGCCAATTCCCGTGCGGTGGTCTTCAGAATCTTGGATCCCGGCTAATATCTAACACACCCCTGCATCAAGGGAGGTCTAGGTGAATGTTAGCTCTATCATGCCCCGAGAGGGATATAGTTACAGCTTTGATGATCTTTCTGAAGAAAGCAATGTCGGTATAGCCTCCGCGGCATAACCACACCTGCCCAACTGATCATCTTAGACTGTGACCATCGAATACTCCTGGGTACTCTCAAGCGATGCCTAAGCGGGACCCACAACTGAGTTGATCTCTCTGAGAAAAGCAATGTTCGCCGCCTAGGCCCACCTGCCCAATTGATCAACTCGGCTTGTAGCCCTAGGAAAGAGAGCAGTTGAGTCGTTTACAGCCCTTATGACCACTTGAGGAAAGCAATGTTCGCCGCCTAGGCCCACCTGCCCACTTGGTCATCTGGGTATGTACTTAATTTTTCTTTATTTCTACAGCTCTTATGACCACTTGAGGAAAGCAATGTTCGCCGCCTCGGCCCACCTGTCTGAGTCTGTAGCCATTCCTTTTTGTCACAACCCGCATTTTCTCCGAATTTAAGAATATCAGAGTACGAGAAAATACACGTCATGATGCCACGTCATACAGGAGACAATTGTAGACGCTCAGGCGGGAACCTATTAATTAACTAAACAAACATGATTATATGATAAGTCATCATCGAAATCATTTATTAGGGGTTTTGAGATAAGAACTGTGTCTCTCAGTTCGTGGATCAACTAGTCCACCGAGAAAGTATATATAATTGCAGCGGAAAGTACTTGATTTAGTTTACTGAAAGTCCTATATGTATGCAAACGACGGGGCATGAAGTAAATGATATGCACATAACTAGGCGTACTGTAAGAGTAGAAAATACCTTCAGACGGCTTTAAAGTTAAGGGTTTTAGTTAGAAAGAATGCAATGAGGATGAAGAAAAACCATTTTATAATTATAGTGCACCTAGCATAAATCATTCCCAGAGAGTAAGATACACAAGATTTATAAGTAGTGGCATAAACTGACAAGTAAATTATAAGGTATAAAAAGGGGCAGAATGGGCGTCAACAACATGACACTAACCCATTGGCACCAACTAGTATGTCTGAGCACAAGAAGCAACTAAAAACAACTACCTCGCAACAGCGGGGTGAGAAGCTACAAACTCTGAACTCCAGGCAACACCACTAGCCGCTACGGCTCTGAACCTGAGGCATTCAATAAAACAAAGAACGCCTCAGCAAGGAATTACAAGTGGCAGAAGATTAGCAGAAAAACAATCAAGGCATAAGGGGTACCAACCCAAGCCAAATTTACCGGAAGAGAAGCTCTAAACAATGAACCAACCAGCATTAAGTGCACTAAATACCAAAAGAGGAACAAACACATTCATTTATTTAGTTTCATTGAATAAAGAGACTGATCAGCTCAAATTAAACGGGAGCGGTTAACTAACTCCGCTACCCAAAGCCCAAAACCAGGTGGGGGGTGCTACTAGACCCAACCATCCAAACACGACTACCGTGCAAGGCTATAACATTTTCCCCCACTGTCCCCCAAACACCACTACGGTGTAAGGCTAAAGACAGTAGTTCTTATTACTTAAATTTTTAATTAAACACGGGACGCTACCCGAAAGGATAATCACTGGAAGGCCCTAAGAATTAGGGTCAAGGCAAGGTACACCGATCACAACGATTTAAGGGTAAACTCGAATGTTATCAGACCACAACCAGTAAAAGAATACAAGCAAGAGGGTTCGAAGATCAGGAGCACCGAAGGGACACTGGCAATCATCCTGGTGCACTAGAGAGGACACACGATTTAAAACATGGAAATCGCAACGAAATCACATGCGCACCTGGCGGGGTTCCAAGGGGCCGCGCCCCTGGCGGGGTCTCGCTGACCGATCAGCGAGCGGGGTCAAGGGGCAGAGCCCTTGCGGGGTGCGGGGCAGAGCCCCGTCCAAATTTTTGAAATCCCACCACCAGAAACCACGCAAAAACACAGCAGAATTTAGGACGTCTTGAAAACTACAAGGAACTTCTCGATAGATAAAAGGGTTTCTCGAGAGGAGGGCAATTTCTCGAGAGAAGTGCAATTTCTCAAGAGAAGAGAAATCTCTCGAGACATGAAAGGGCCAGAGACAGCTATGTCTCGAGACATCCCTTATGTCTCGAGACATCCAAAGCTGCAGAGACAGGTATGTCTCGAGACATCAGCTATGTCTCGAGACATCAGCTATGTCTCGAGACATCCCCAAAGACAGAGACAGTTATGTCTCGAGACATCAGCTATGTCTCGAGACATCCCCAAAGACAGAGACAGTTATGTCTCGAGACATCAGCTATGTCTCGAGACATCCCCAAAGACAGAGACAGTTATGTCTCGAGACATCAGCTATGTCTCGAGACATCCAAATCTGTCTCTCGAGCCACCGCAAGAACAAGGGGAAAAAACTTGATATTAGGGTAAGGTTGAGGAGGAGAAAAATCAAGGGAAGGTTCTAGATCATAAGTTACTACACCAAACACACAAACTCTTGCTAAACAGCATGACAAGAGCTCAAAACGAGCAAACCAACCGTCAAAAGAATCAAGAGAGAAAGAGGAAGAAACCACTTGCCTTAAACCTTGCAAACTCGAAGATCTCCGCTCCGAAAGCTAAGGATCCGGCCCAGAACTCACCCGAGCACAAAACCTGAAACCTTTCGGATCAAAGGAAGGAGTTAGGTCACTACCGAATCTCTTAAAGCTCCACGAAATGAGAAATTCTTACCGCTAGAACGAAGATCTCGCCGAGAGCTTTCCAAATCTTCAAACCAAACTCGATTCCGACCACTACAGCCCTAGGAGTCGCCGGTTGAAGGCTCCACGAAGCTCCGCTCTCGCCCTAACCTCCGGCGGCTGATTTTGATCGAGGAAGGAGATGAATAGGGAAGGGAAGGATTTTAGGCTTATATATAAACCTAATTTATTATTTAAATAATTAATTAATCCTCCAATCTACTTAAAACTGCGAGGGCGATCAAAACACCTCGGATTTCTACGAAATTCGCACATTAACTAAAACACGGCGCTACGAATCCAACGGCGGAGTCGGAATTCAATTCCGACGAGCCAAACTCCGGATAAAGCCTTCCGAAGCTAAAATCTTGATATCCACTCAAAATCTTCACTTTAACTCGAAACGACGCGAAATCTCGCACGCTTGACCTAAATCACAAGCCTTAACCAAGCTAAAGCTCGAAACACTACCAGACGAGCTGACATAACGCCCTTAAGCCAAAATTACGTCACAGCGGGCACGTAAAAATAATTAACGAAAAAATTAGGGGCGTTACAGTCACTCCCCCTAAAGGGAAGTTTCGTCCCGAAACTTGAAATCCAAAGTTCAAGAAAGATACAGAAACCATTCTAAGGATACAGAAAAGAAGACTTACCCGAAATCTAAGTGAAGAGGCTAGGATGAGTCTCCCTCATAGCAGACTCCAATTCCCAAGTTGCGCTTTCGACACCCTGATTCTTCCAAAGAACCTTAACCATTGGGATCGTCTTCCTTCGCAACACACGCTCCTGAGTCTCCAAGATTCGGACGGGCTCTTCGACATAAGAAAGATTGGGTTGCAAAACGGGCACTGAATCAAGAACAAGCCGATCACTACGCAAACACTTCCTCAACTGGCTTACATGAAACACATTGTGAACATTAGGGAAGGAAGCAGGCAAATCCAATCTATACGCTGACACTCCGATGCGCTCAACAATCCGGAAAGGTCCCACATACCGGGGATCCAACTTGTGGTTCCTTCCAAACCTCCTAACACCTGGTTTCGGAGAAACTTTCAAGAACACCCTGTCTCCAACGGCAAATTCTAAATCCACTCTTCTTCGATTCGCATACTTCTCATACCGCTCCTGAGCAGTGTGGAGCTTCTCGCGGATATGAGTCACAGCAACATTCATCTCTTCCAAAGCCTCTGGGCCTAGCAAAGGACTCTCACCTACCTCGGCCCAAAACAACGGAGTCCGACAACGCCTCCCATACAGAGCCTCAAACGGGGCCATTTGTAGGCTTTCTTGATAACTGTTGTTATACGCGAACTCCATCAATCCAAGCCGCTTATCCCAAGCCCCACCATGGTCTAAGATATAGCACCTTATCATATCTTCCAAGATCTGATTAACTCTTTCTGTCTGACCATTGGTCTGGGGATGATAAGCGGTAGAGTACCTAAGGTCAGTACCCAAGGCTCCCTGCAAACTCTGCCAGAAACGAGACGTGTACCTCGAGTCTCGGTCCGACACAATGCTCACAGGCACACCATGCAATCTGATAACTTCATCCAAATACAGTTCTGCTATTTTCTCCATCGAGTATCCAATCTTAAAGGGCACAAAGTGAGCACACTTTGTCAAGCGATCTACTATAACCCACACCGAGTCATGACCACTGGGAGATCTCGGTAAGCCGGTAATGAAATCCATCGAAATACTCTCCCACTTCCAGGTTGGAATATCCAAAGGGTTTAACTTACCTCCAGGCCTCTTATGATTTGCTTTCACGCGCTGACAAGTTAAACATTCTGACACAAACTTCGCTATATCATTCTTCATACCTGACCTCCAAACGATCTGCTTCAGATCTTTATACATTTTTGTGGAACCAGGATGGTAGGAAACCTTAGAATCATGCGCCTCGCTACAGATCTTTGTCCGAATTACTTCCAACGCGGGGACGCAATATCTACCTCGGTACCTCAAAGTACCCTTAACATCGATCGAAAAATCAGGCAATTCTCCTCTTTCAGTTCTACTTCGAAGATGCTGCAAGTCAGGATCTTCCTTCTGATGCAACCTAGTAAGGGCAATCCAAGAAGGCTCTTCAGCCTCTAAGCTCGAAGGTGCGGTACAACTACCGACTGAGATATCCATCAACATAAACTCCTTTACTAAGGACTGCACTGAGAGATTGAAGATATGCGCGGTTTTCCGTCTCAGGGCATCGGCCACCACATTAGCCTTACCCGGATGGTACAGAATATCTACTTCATAGTCCGCCACATACTCCAACCACCTCCGCTGGCGCCAGCTCCTTCTGGGTGAAGACATACTTCAGACTTTTATGATCCGTGAAAATCTTGCATGACACTCCATATAACAGGTGTCTCCAAAGCTTCAAAGCATAGATCACGGCGGCGAATTCTAAGTCATGCGTAGGGTAATTCTTTTCATGAACCTTCAATTGCCTAGACCCATAAGCAATCACCTTCCCTTCTTGCATCAGCACACATCCCAGTCCAATGTGAGATGCGTCTACATAAACTGCATACTCGACTCCTTCGATCGGCAAGGCCAACACCGGAGCACTACACAAACGCCTCTTCAATTCCTGAAAGGCCTCTTCACACTTATCGCTCCAAACAAAAGCAGTATTCTTCTGGGTAAGCTTAGTCAAGGGTGCGGACAGCACTGAAAATCCTTGGACAAATCTCCTGTAGTATCCGGCCAACCCTAGGAAACTCCTTATCTCCTTAGGCGTCGAAGGCGTCTTCCAATCCAATACGGCAGAAATTTTAGCGGGGTCTACCGTAATTCCATCTTTGTTCACCACATGACCCAGGAAGGACACCTGAGAAAGCCAGAACTCACACTTGCTCAGCTTCGCAAACAACTTGTGCTCTCTAAGAGTGGACAATACTAAGCGCAAATGCACAGCATGCTCTTCAGCACTTCTAGAATAGACCAGCACATCATCTATGAATACCACCACAAAATGGTCCAGAAAATCCTTGAACACGCGGTTCATCATGTCCATAAATGCAGAGGGTGCATTTGTCAAACCAAATGACATGTCTAGAAACTCAAAATGACCATACCGGGAACGAAAGGCAGTCCGGGGAACGTCCGACTCACGGATCCTCAACTGATGGTAACCTGATCGAAGATCAATCTTTGAAAACACCGTGCTACCACGCAACTGATCAAACAGATCATCTATCCTTGGCAACGGATACCTGTTCTTGATGGTCACTTTGTTTAATTCTCTATAGTCTATGCACAATCTCATGGAACCGTCCTTCTTTTTTACGAACAACACTGGAGCACCCCAGGGAGAAGAACTTGGCCTAATGAAACCACACTGCAACAACTCATCTAACTGAGTTCGCAACTCTTCTAACTCGCGCGGGGCCATACGGTACGGTGCCTTAGCAATAGGACGAGTACCAGGCTCAAGATCAATAACGAACTCCACATCTCTAACGGGCGGGAGACCAGGGAGATTAGCAGGGAAGACATCGGGAAACTCTCGCACCACCAGAATATCCTCGATACACGGCGAACCACCAACAGCTTCTACTACAGAAACAAGGTAAGCCAAACAACCGGAAATTAACAGTTTCCGAGCACATACCGCAGAAATTATCGAAGAACTCTGGTACGGAGAACCAAAAACGCTCATGGGTTGACCGTTGTCCATCACGAAGTCCAGACGCTTTTCCTTGCATCGGATGACCGCATCATAACTGGACAACCAGTCCATACCCAATATTACGTCAAAGTCTTCTAAGTCCAACACTTTGAGATCAGCAACAACCAAGAAATCTCCTAAGAGAACGGGGCAACTTCGGACGCACTGGTTCGAGGACACCAGATCACAAGAAGGGAACTTAACGAGGAACGAATCGTTGCCCAGCTCAGGGGTCAAACGGTGACGCTCAACGAAGGCCCTTGCTACGAACGAATGGGTTGCACCCGAATCGAACAGAACACGCGCCCAACGATTCTTTACCTTAAATCTTCCTATAAACGCGAAGAGAAACTAGTCTAATACAGCGAACTAAAAAGGAAACAAGACTAAACAGTTGTCTTAAGGTCTAACCTGCGATCACTTGGGTCGAAGACTGCGCTTGCTCCTGGGTTAACACGTTCAGCTTTCCTCTTCCTTTATCCTGATGCTGTGGCGGCGGCAAGGTTCGAAGCGGAACAGGCTGCAACGGAGGTTGAATCAGCGGGCATTGGAACTTCATGTGCCCCTTCTGCTTGCACTGGAAGCAGACTTTATCTTTGGTCCAACACTGGGCCACATCATGCCCTTTCTGCTTGCACAACTGGCAGAGCACCTCACCCTTCGGAGCACCCTGGATTGCTAGCACTCGCTGCTGCTTCTGAGCTCCCTTCCTCTTGAAACATTTCTCCACTGGATGGCCGGGGCGGCCACAGAAGCTACACACCTCTCCACTCCTTTTCTTTGGAGCCGGGTTAGACACCTTGGGGGTCTCCCCCTCTTCGACTTTCCTCTTGTCCTTTTTCATTAGGGCACCCCGATTCTTGGCATTGTCGATAGCCTCGACTTTCAGTGCTGCTTCTACCACTTCAGCATAACTTTCAGTTTTATAAGCACTCGCCAACTGCTGAATATCGCTACGAAGACCTCCAAGAAATCGCTTCATTCTTCCTGCCTCAGAAGCCACAAAATCTGGAGCAAATCGGCTCAACTTACTGAACTCGATCTCATACTCACTAACCGTGAGTTGTCTTTGCTTCAGGTGCAGAAAATTATTCATTAAACGATCTTGCTCGACCGACGGCAGGAATTTCTTTAACACCATCGCCTTGAACGACTCCCACGAGCATCACCTACGAGATTTTCCCTCTCCCTAATCCACCAACTCTTAGCAAGTCCTTTCAGCTGGTAAGCGGCGACCATCACCTTTTGGTCCGCAGAGATTCCTGAGTACGAAAACATCTCCTCAATGGCAACAAACCAGTCGTCTAATGCCATGAAGTCTGCTCTTCCGTCAAACGTAGGAGGTCCCAACCTTTGAAAATGCGAAATGAAATTCATTTCCGGTGGTATCGCTACCGGGGGTACCAGGGGAGCAGGAGGAGTAGGTACAGTCTGTCCTACTATTGGGGCCTGCACTACGGGTTGCTGCCTAGCACCGGCAGCCAACAACGCCTCGACCTGCGACTGCATCGCAACCATCTTCCTAGTCAGAGTCTCATTGCTCTGGCGCAGACTCTCGATCAAGGCTTCACTCTGCGCACCCGAAGACTCGCCCTCCGACTGGGGAGTCGACCTAGTCGCAACTCGATTGCGCGCCATTTCTGCTAATACGCATAAACCTCTAATTAAAACTTAAACTTACACTAGAACTACACTGCTTGTTTCAGAACATACATGTACAGTTACTTGCCATTTCCACTACCTTTCTCTGGGATATTTTCATGATGATATGCAAATTTCGGGAACGATACTACATCGTCCCACTAGTTTCATGTGCAAAGGGCATGAATGCATGAAATTTCTATTCGTTTTGAAATCATGTGTGTACGTGTGTCATCATATAAGTCTTTAACTTCGCACGTGTGCTTATGCAATGCTATGTAAAGTATGTGGTGCTATGCATTCTAATAAAGGCCTTAATGCATGTTATGAGCGGCGTACACATGTAATATTATGCATCCCATACTACATAATATTGCATGTAACGAAAGAGAAAACGTGCTAATGGGCATCCATGTGATGATGGTTATGTATCCCATACTACATAACCGTCACATGTTGCCACCTATGGTGGATCTGTATACAAACACATATTATGCATCCCATACTACATAATATGCCCCGTATACTTCTATCATGCTATGAGTGTAGTGTTCATGCTTCGGCCAAGACGTACTGATGACACTTCGGTGTGTGTATGCAATGAAATCAAACAACTACTAAACTATATCAGAATTTGTTGCCCGACCAACTTGTCGAACAACCTCGCTCTGATACCAACTGTCACAACCCGCATTTTCTCCGAATTTAAGAATATCAGAGTACGAGAAAATACACGTCATGATGCCACGTCATACAGGAGACAACTGTAGACGCTCAGGCGGGAACCTATTAATTAACTAAACAAACATGATTATATGATAAGTCATCATCGAAATCATTTATTAGGGGTTTTGAGATAAGAACTGTGTCTCTCAGTTCGTGGATCAACTAGTCCACCGAGAAAGTATATATAATTGCAGCGGAAAGTACTTGATTTAGTTTACTGAAAGTCCTATATGTATGCAAACGACGGGGCATGAAGTAAATGATATGCACATAACTAGGCGTACTGTAAGAGTAGAAAATACCTTCAGACGGCTTTCAAGTTAAGGGTTTTAGTTAGAAAGAATGCAATGAGGATGAAGAAAAACCATTTTATAACTATAGTGCAGCTAGCATAAATCATTCCCAGAGAGTAAGATACACAAGATTTATAAGTAGTGGCATAAACTGACAAGTAAACTATAAGGTATAAAAAGGGGCAGAATGGGCGTCAACAACATGACACTAACCCATTGGCACCAACTAGTATGTCTGAGCACAAGAAGCAACTAAAAACAACTACCTCGCAACAGCGGGGTGAGCAGCTACAAACTCTGAACTCCAGGCAACACCACTAGCCGCTACGGCTCTGAACCTGAGGCATTCAATAAAACAAAGAACGCCTCAGCAAGGAATTACAAGTGGCAGAAGATTAGCAGAAAAACAATCAAGGCATAAGGGGTACCAACCCAAGCCAAATTTACCGGAAGAGAAGCTCTAAACAATGAACCAACCAGCATTAAGTGCACTAAATACCAAAAGAGGAACAAACACATTCATTTATTTAGTTTCATTGAATAAAGAGACTGATCAGCTCAAATTAAACGGGAGCGGTTAACTAACTCCGCTACCCAAAGCCCAAAACCAGGTGGGGGGTGCTACTAGACCCAACCATCCAAACACGACTACCGTGCAAGGCTATAACATTTTCCCCCACTGTCCCCCAAACACCACTACGGTGTAAGGCTAAAGACAGTAGTTCTTATTACTTAAATTTTTAATTAAACACGGGACGCTACCCGAAAGGATAATCACTGGAAGGCCCTAAGAATTAGGGTCAAGGCAAGGTACACCGATCACAACGATTTAAGGGTAAACTCGAATGTTATTAGACCACAACCAGTAAAAGAATACAAGCAAGAGGGTTCGAAGATCAGGAGCACCGAAGGGACACTGGCAATCATCCTGGTGCACTAGAGAGGACACACGATTTAAAACATGGAAATCGCAACGAAATCACATGCGCACCTGGCGGGGTTCCAAGGGGCCGCGCCCCTGGCGGGGTCTCGCTGACCGATCAGCGAGCGGGGTCAAGGGGCAGAGCCCTTGCGGGGTGCGGGGCAGAGCCCCGTCCAAATTTTTGAAATCCCACCACCAGAAACCACGCAAAAACACAGCAGAATTTAGGACGTCTTGAAAACTACAAGGAACTTCTCGAGAGATAAAAGGGTTTCTCGAGAGGAGGGCAATTTCTCGAGAGAAGTGCAATTTCTCGAGAGAAGAGAAATCTCTCGAGACATGAAAGGGCCAGAGACAGCTATGTCTCGAGACATCCCTTATTTCTCGAGACATCCAAAGCTGCAGAGACAGGTATGTCTCGAGACATCAGCTATGTCTCGAGACATCCCCAAAGACAGAGACAGGTATGTCTTGAGACATCAGCTATGTCTCGAGACATCCCCAAAGACAGAGACAGTTATGTCTCGAGACATCAGCTATGTCTCGAGACATCCCCAAAGACAGAGACAGTTATGTCTCGAGACATCAGCTATGTCTCGAGACATCCAAATCTGTCTCTCGAGCCACCGCAAGAACAAGGGGAAAAAACTTGATATTAGGGTAAGGTTGAGGAGGAGAAAAATCAAGGGAAGGTTCTAGATCATAAGTTACTACACCAAACACACAAACTCTTGCTAAACAGCATGACAAGAGCTCAAAACGAGCAAACCAACCGTCAAAAGAATCAAGAGAGAAAGAGGAAGAAACCACTTGCCTTAAACCTTGCAAACTCGAAGATCTCCGCTCCGAAAGCTAAGGATCCGGCCAAGAACTCACCCGAGCACAAAACCTGAAACCTTTCGGATCAAAGGAAGGAGTTAGGTCACTACCGAATCTCTCAAAGCTCCACGAAACGAGAAAATCTTACCGCTAGAACGAAGATCTCGCCGAGAGCTTTCCAAATCTTCAAACCAAACTCGATTCCGACCACTACAGCCCTAGGAGTCGCCGGTTGAAGGCTCCACGAAGCTCCGCTCTCGCCCTAACCTCCGGCGGCTGATTTTGATCGAGGAAGGAGATGAATAGGGAAGGGAAGGATTTTAGGCTTATATATAAACCTAATTTTTTATTTAAATAATTAATTAATCCTCCAATCTACTTAAAACTGCGAGGGCGATCAAAACACCTCGGATTTCTACGAAATTCGCACATTAACTAAAACACGGCGCTACGAATCCAACGGCGGAGTCGGAATTCAATTCCGACGAGCCAAACTCCGGATAAAGCCTTCCGAAGCTAAAATCTTGATATCCACTCAAAATCTTCACTTTAACTCGAAACGACGCGAAATCTCGCACGCTTGACCTAAATCACAAGCCTTAACCAAGCTAAAGCTCGAAACACTACCAGACGAGCTGACATAACGCCCTTAAGCCAAAATTACGTCACAGCGGGCACGTAAAAATAATTAACGAAAAAATTGGGGGCGTTACAGTCACTCCCCCTAAAGGGAAGTTTCGTCCCGAAACTTGAAATCCAAAGTTCAAGAAAGATACAGAAACCATTCTAAGGATACAGAAAAGAAGACTTACCCGAAATCTAAGTGAAGAGGCTAGGATGAGTCTCCCTCATAGCAGACTCCAATTCCCAAGTTGCGCTTTCGACACCCTGATTCTTCCAAAGAACCTTAACCATTGGGATCGTCTTCCTTCGCAACACACGCTCCTGAGTCTCCAAGATTCGGACGGGCTCTTCGACATAAGAAAGATTGGGTTGCAAAACGGGCACTGAATCAAGAACAAGCCGATCACTACGCAAACACTTCCTCAACTGGCTTACATGAAACACATTGTGAACATTAGGGAAGGAAGCAGGCAAATCCAATCTATACGCTGACACTCCGATGCGCTCAACAATCCGGAAAGGTCCCACATACCGGGGATCCAACTTGTGGTTCCTTCCAAACCTCCTAACACCTGGCATCGGAGAAACTTTCAAGAACACCCTGTCTCCAACGGCAAATTCTAAATCCACTCTTCTTCGATTCGCATACTTCTCATACCGCTCCTGAGCAGTGCGGAGCTTCTCGCGGATATGAGTCACAGCAACATTCATCTCTTCCAAAGCCTCTGGGCCTAGCAAAGGACTCTCACCTACCTCGGCCCAAAACAACGGAGTCCGACAACGCCTCCCATACAGAGCCTCAAACGGGGCCATTTGTAGGCTTTCTTGATAACTGTTGTTATACGCGAACTCCATCAATCCAAGCCGCTTATCCCAAGCCCCACCATGGTCTAAGATATAGCACCTTATCATATCTTCCAAGATCTGATTAACTCTTTCTGTCTGACCATTGGTCTGGGGATGATAAGCGGTAGAGTACCTAAGGTCAGTACCCAAGGCTCCCTGCAAACTCTGCCAGAAACGAGACGTGTACCTCGAGTCTCGGTCCGACACAATACTCACAGGCACACCATGCAATCTGATAACTTCATCCAAATACAGTTCTGCTATTTTCTCCATCGAGTATCCAATCTTAAAGGGCACAAAGTGAGCACACTTTGTCAAGCGATCTACTATAACCCACACCGAGTCATGACCACTGGGAGATCTCGATAAGCCGGTAATGAAATCCATCGAAATACTCTCCCACTTCCAGGTTGGAATATCCAAAGGGTTTAACTTACCTCCAGGCCTCTTATGATTTGCTTTCACGCGCTGACAAGTTAAACATTCTGACACAAACTTCGCTATATCATTCTTCATACATGACCTCCAAACGATCTGCTTCAGATCTTTATACATTTTTGTGGAACCAGGATGGTAGGAAACCTTAGAATCATGCGCCTCGCTACAGATCTTTGTCCGAATTACTTCCAACGCGGGGACGCAATATCTACCTCGGTACCTCAAAGTACCCTTAACATCGATCGAAAAATCAGGCAATTCTCCTCTTTCAGTTCTACTTCGAAGATGCTGCAAGTCAGGATCTTCCTTCTGATGCAACCTAGTAAGGGCAATCCAAGAAGGCTCTTCAGCCTCTAAGCTCGAAGGTGCGGTACAACTACCGACTGAGATATCCATCAACATAAACTCCTCTACTAAGGACTGCACTGAGAGATTGAAGATATGCGCGGTTTTCCGGCTCAGGGCATCGGCCACCACATTAGCCTTACCCGGATGGTACAGAATATCTACTTCATAGTCCGCCACATACTCCAACCACCTCCGCTGGCGCAGATTCAGCTCCTTCTGGGTGAAGACATACTTCAGACTTTTATGATCCGTGAAAATCTTGCATGACACTCCATATAACAGGTGTCTCCAAAGCTTCAAAGCATAGATCACGGCGGCGAATTCTAAGTCATGCGTAGGGTAATTCTTTTCATGAACCTTCAATTGCCTAGACCCATAAGCAATCACCTTCCCTTCTTGCATCAGCACACATCCCAGTCCAATGTGAGATGCGTCTACATAAACTGCATACTCGACTCCTTCGATCGGCAAGGCCAACACCGGAGCACTACACAAACGCCTCTTCAATTCCTGAAAGGCCTCTTCACACTTATCGCTCCAAACAAAAGCAGTATTCTTCTGGGTAAGCTTAGTCAAGGGTGCGGACAGCACTGAAAATCCTTGGACAAATCTCCTGTAGTATCCGGCCAACCCTAGGAAACTCCTTATCTCCTTAGGCGTCGAAGGCGTCTTCCAATCCAATACGGCAGAAATTTTAGCGGGGTCTACCGTAATTCCATCTTTGTTCACCACATGACCCAGGAAGGACACCTGAGAAAGCCAGAACTCACACTTGCTCAGCTTCGCAAACAACTTGTGCTCTCTAAGAGTGGACAATACTAAGCGCAAATGCACAGCATGCTCTTCAGCACTTCTAGAATAGACCAGCACATCATCTATGAATACCACCACAAAATGGTCCAGAAAATCCTTGAACACGCGGTTCATCATGTCCATAAATGCAGAGGGTGCATTTGTCAAACCAAATGACATGTCTAGAAACTCAAAATGACCATACCGGGAACGAAAGGCAGTCCGGGGAACGTCCGACTCACGGATCCTCAACTGATGGTATCCTGATCGAAGATCAATCTTTGAAAACACCGTGCTACCACGCAACTGATCAAACAGATCATCTATCCTTGGCAACGGATACCTGTTCTTGATGGTCACTTTGTTTAATTCTCTATAGTCTATGCACAATCTCATGGAACCGTCCTTCTTTTTTACGAACAACACTGGAGCACCCCAGGGAGAAGAACTTGGCCTAATGAAACCACACTGCAACAACTCATCTAACTGAGTTCGCAACTCTTCTAACTCGCGCGGGGCCATACGGTACGGTGCCTTAGTAATAGGACGAGTACCAGGCTCAAGATCAATAACGAACTCCACATCTCTAACGGGCGGGAGACCAGGGAGATTAGCAGGGAAGACATCGGGAAACTCTCGCACCACCAGAATATCCTCGATACACGGCGAACCACCAACAGCTTCTACTACAGAAACAAGATAAGCCAAACAACCGGAAATTAACAATTTCCGAGCACATACCGCAGAAATTATCGAAGAACTCTAGTACGGAGAACCAAAAATGCTCATGGGTTGACCGTTGTCCATCACGAAGTCCAGACGCTTTTCCTTGCATCGGATGACCGCATCATAACTGGACAACCAGTCCATACCCAATATTACGTCAAAGTCTTCTAAGTCCAACACTTTGAGATCAGCAACAGCCAAGAAATCTCCTAAGAGAACGGGGCAACTTCGGACGCACTGGTTCGAGGACACCAGATCACCAGAAGGGAACTTAACGAGGAACGAATCGTTGCCCAGCTCAGGGGTCAAACGGTGATGCTCAACGAAGGCCCTTGCTACGAACGAATGGGTAGCACCCGAATCGAACAGAACACGCGCCCAACGATTCTTTACCTTAAATCTTCCTATAAACGCGAAGAGAAACTAGTCTAATACAGCGAACTAAAAAGGAAACAAGACTAAACAGTTGTCTTAAGGTCTAACCTGCGATCACTTGGGTCGAAGACTGCGCTTGCTCCTGGGTTAACACGTTCAGCTTTCCTCTTCCTTTATCCTGATGCTGTGGCGGCGGCAAGGTTCGAAGCGGAACAGGCTGCAACGGAGGTTGAATCAGCGGGCATTGGAACTTCATGTGCCCCTTCTGCTTGCACTGGAAGCAGACTTTATCTTTGGTCCAACACTGGGCCACATCATGCCCTTTCTGCTTGCACAACTGGCAGAGCACCTCACCCTTCGGAGCACCCTAGATTGCTAGCACTCGCTGCTGCTTCTGAGCTCCCTTCCTCTTGAAACATTTCTCCACTGGATGGCCGGGGCGGCCACAGAAGCTACACACCTCTCCACTCCTTTTCTTTGGAGCCGGGTTAGACACCTTGGGGGTCTCCCCCTCTTCGACTTTCCTCTTGTCCTTTTTCATTAGGGCACCCCGATTCTTGGCATTGTCGATAGCCTCAACTTTCAGTGCTGCTTCTACCACTTCAGCATAACTTTCAGTTTTATAAGCACTCGCCAACTGCTGAATATCGCTACGAAGACCTCCAAGAAATCGCTTCATTCTTCCTGCCTCAGAAGCCACAAAATCTGGAGCAAATCGGCTCAACTTACTGAACTCGATCTCATACTCACTAACCGTGAGTTGTCTTTGCTTCAGGTGCAGAAAATTATTCATTAAACGATCTTGCTCGACCGACGGCAGGAATTTCTTTAACACCATCGCCTTGAACGACTCCCACGAGCATCACCTACGAGATTTTCCCTCTCCCTAATCCACCAACTCTTAGCAAGTGCTTTCAGCTGGTAAGCGGCGACCATCACCTTTTGGTCCGCAGAGATTCCTGAGTACGAAAACATCTCCTCAATGGCAACAAACCAGTCGTCTAATGCCATGAAGTCTGCTCTTCCGTCAAACGTAGGAGGTCCCAACCTTTGAAAATGCGAAATGAAATTCATTTCCGGTGGTATCGCTACCGGGGGTACCAAGGGAGCAGGAGGAGTAGGTACAGTCTGTCCTACTATTGGGGCCTGCACTACGGGTTGCTGCCTAGCACCGGCAGCCAACATCGCTCGACCTGCGACTGCATCGCAACCATCTGCCTAGTCAGAGTCTCATTGCTCTGGCGCAGACTCTCGATCAAGGCTTCACTCTGCGCACCCGAAGACTCGCCCTCCGACTGGGGAGTCGACCTAGTCGCAACTCGATTGCGCGCCATTTCTGCTAATACGCATAAACCTCTAATTAAAACTTAAACTTACACTAGAACTACACTGCTTGTTTCAGAACATACATGTACAGTTACTTGCCATTTCCACTACCTTTCTCTGGGATATTTTCATGATGATATGCAAATTTCGGGAACGATACTACATCGTCCCACTAGTTTCATGTGCAAAGGGCATGAATGCATGAAATTTCTATTCATTTTGAAATCATGTGTGTACGTGTGTCATCATATAAGTCTTTAACTTCGCACGTGTGCTTATGCAATGCTATGTAAAGTATGTGGTGCTATGCATTCTAATAAAGGCCTTAATGCATGTTATGAGCGGCGTACACATGTAATATTATGCATCCCATACTACATAATATTGCATGTAACGAAAGAGAAAACGTGCTAATGGGCATCCATGTGATGATGGTTATGTATCCCATACTACATAACCGTCACATGTTGCCACCTATGGTGGATCCGTATACAAACACATATTATGCATCCCATACTACATAATATGCCCCGTATACTTCTATCATGCTATGAGTGTAGTGTTCATGCTTCGGCCAAGACGTACTGATGACACTTCGGTGTGTGTATGCAATGAAATCAAACAACTACTAAACTATATCAGAATTTGTTGCCCGACCAACTTGTCGAACAACCTCGCTCTGATACCAACTGTCACAACCCGCATTTTCTCCGAATTTAAGAATATCAGAGTACGAGAAAATACACATCATGATGCCACGTCATACAGGAGACAACTGTAGACGCTCAGGCGGGAACCTATTAATTAACTAAACAAACATGATTATATGATAAGTCATCATCGAAATCATTTATTAGGGGTTTTGAGATAAGAACTGTGTCTCTCAGTTCGTGGATCAACTAGTCCACCGAGAAAGTATATATAATTGCAGCGGAAAGTACTTGATTTAGTTTACTGAAAGTCCTATATGTATGCAAACGACGGGGCATGAAGTAAATGATATGCACATAACTAGGCGTACTGTAAGAGTAGAAAATACCTTCAGACGGCTTTAAAGTTAAGGGTTTTAGTTAGAAAGAATGCAATGAGGATGAAGAAAAACCATTTTATAACTATAGTGCAGCTAGCATAAATCATTCCCAGAGAGTAAGATACACAAGATTTATAAGTAGTGGCATAAACTGACAAGTAAACTATAAGGTATAAAAAGGGACACAATGGGCGTCAACAACATGACACTAACCCATTGGCACCAACTAGTATGTCTGAGCACAAGAAGCAACTAAAAACAACTACCTCGCAACAGTACTCGCGTTATGTTTTATACCTGCTTTGAGTTCTCTTTGCAGAAATTAGCAGGTGATCGCGAGTTCTCTTCAGGTACTCGCGTTATAGATTCTTTTACCTGCTTTTAAGTTCTCTATTGCAGAGATTAGCAGGTGATCGCGAGTTCTCTTCAGGTACTCGCGTTATGTTTTATACCTGCTTTGAGTTCTCTTTTGCAGAGATTAGCAGGTGATCGCGAGTTCTCTTCAGGTACTCGCGTTATAGATTCTTTTACCTGCTTTTAAGTTCTCTTTTGCAGAAATTAGCAGGTGATCGTGAGTTCTCTTCAGGTACTCGCGTTATGTTTTATACCTGCTTTGAGTTCTCTTTTGCAGAGATTAGCAGGTGATCGCGAGTTTTCTTCAGTACTCGCATTATAGATTCTTTTACCTGCTTTCATGTTCTCTTTTGGAGAGATTAGCAGGTGTTCGCGAGTTCTCTTCAGGTTCTCGCATTATGTTTAATACCTGCTTTAAGTTCTCTTTTTGCAGAGATTAGCAGGTGATCGCGAGTTCTCTTCAGGTACTCGCGTTATGTTTTATACCTGCTTTGAGTTTTCTTTTCCAGAGATTAGCAGGTGATCGCGAGTTCTCTTCAGGTACTCGCGTTATAGATTCTTTTACCTGCTTTTAAGTTCTCTTTTGCAGAGATTAGCGGGTTCTCGCGAGTTCTCTTCAGGTACTCGCATTATGTTTAATACCTGCATTAAATTCTCTTTTTGTAGAGATTAGCAGGTGATCGCGAGTTCTCTTCAGGTACTCGCGTTATGTTTCATACCTGCTTTGAGTTCTCTTTTGCAGAGATTAGCAGGTGATCGCGAGTTCTCTTCAGGTACTTGCGTTATAGATTCTTTTACCTACTTTTAAGTTCTCTTTTGCAGAGATTAGCAGGTGTTCGCGGCTTCTCTTCAGGTTCTCGCATTATGTTTAATACCTGCTTTAAGTTCTCTTTTTGTAGAGATTAGTAGGTGATCGCGAGTTCTCTTCAGTACTCGCGTTATGTTTTATACCTGCTTTCAGTTCTCTTTTGCAGAGATTAGCAGGTGATCGCGAGTTCTCTTCAGGTACTCGCGTTATAGATTCTTTTACCTGCTTTTAAGTTCTCTTTTGTAGAGATTAGCAGGTGCTCGTGAGTTTTCTTCAGGTACTCGCATTATGTTTAATACCTGCTTTAAGTTCTCTTTTTGCAGAGATTAGCAGGTGATCGCGAGTTCTCTTCAGGTACTCGCGTTTTGTTTCATACCTGCTTTGAGTTCTCTTTTGCAGAGATTAGCAGGTGATCGCGAGTTCTCTTCAGGTACTCGCGTTATAGATTCTTTTACCTACTTTTAAGTTCTCTTTTGCAGAGATTAGCAGGTGTTCGCGAGTTCTCTTCAGGTACTCGCATTATGTTTAATACCTGCTTTAAGTTCTCTTTTTGCAGAGATTAGCAGGTGATCGCGAGTTCTCTTCAGGTACTCGCGTTATGTTTTATAACTGTTTTGAGTTCTTTTTTGCAGAGATTAGCAGGTGATCGCGAGTTTTATTCAGATACTCGCGTTATAGATTCTTTTACCTTCCTATAAGTTCCCTTTTGCAGAGATTAGCAGGTGTTCACGAGTTCTCTTCAGGTACTCGCATCATGTTTAATACCTGCTTTAAGTTCTTTTTTTGTAGAGATTAGCAGGTGATCGCGAGTTCTCTTCAGGTACTCGCGTTATGTTTTATACCTTCTTTGAGTTCTTTTTTGCAGAGATTAGCAGGTGATCGCGAGTTCTCTTCAGGTACTCGCGTTATAGATTCTTTTATCTGCTTTTAAGTTCTCTTTTGCAGAGATTACCAGGTGTTCGTGAGTTCTTTTCAGATACTCGCATTATGTTTAATATCTACTTTAAGTTCTCTTTTTGCAGAGATTAGCAGGTGATCGCAAGTTCTCTTCAGGTTCTCGCGTTATGTTTCATACCTGCTTTGAGTTCTCTTTTGCAGAGATTAGCAGGTGATCGCGAGTTCTCTTCAGGTACTCGCGTTATAGATTCTTTTACCTGCTTTTAAGTTCTCTTTTGCAGAGATTAGCAGGTGTTCACGAGTTCTCTCCAGGTACTCGCATTATGTTTAATACCTGCTTTAAGTTCTCTTTTTGCAGAGATTAGCAGGTGATCACGAGTTCTCTTCAGGTACTCGTGTTATGTTTTATACCTGCTTTGAGTTCTCTTTTGCAGAGATTAGCAGGTGATCGCGAGTTCTCTTCAGGTACTCGCGTTATAGATTCTTTTACCTGCTTTTAAGTTCTCTTTTAAAGAGATTTGCAGGTGTTCGCGAGGTCTCTTCAGGTACTCGCATTGTAGTTTGCTTTACACCTGTTTTAAGTTCTCTTGTGCAGAGATTAGCAGGTGTTCGCGAGTTCTCTTCAGGTACTCGCGTTGTAGTTTGCTTTACACCTATTTTAAGTTCTCTTTTGCATAGATTAGCAGGTGTTCGCGAGTTCTCTTCAGGTACTCGAGTTATGTTTTATACCTGCTTTGAGTTCTCTTTTGCAGAAAATAGCAGGTGATCGCGAGTTTTCTTCAGGTACTCGCGTTATAGATTCTTTTACCTGCTTTTAAGTTCTCTTTTGCAGAGATTAGCAGGTGATCGCGAGTTCTCTTCAGGTACTCGCGTTATGTTTTATACCTACTTTGAGTTCTCTTTTGCAGGGATTAGCAGGTGATCGCGAGTTTTCTTCAGGTACTCGCGTTATAGATTCTTTTACCTGCTTTTAAGTTCTCTTTTGCAGAGATTAGCAGGTGTTCGCGAGTTCTCTTCAGGTTCTCACATTATGTTTAATACCTGCTTTAAGTTCTCTTTTTGCAGAGATTAGCAGGTGATCGCGAGTTCTCTTCAGGTACTCGCGTTATGTTTTATACCTGCTTTGAGTTCTCTTTTGCAGAGATTAGCAGGTGATCGCGAGTTCTCTTCAGGTACTCGCGTTATAGATTCTTTTACCTGCTTTTAAGTTCTCTTTTGCAGAGATTAGCAGGTGCTCGCGAGTTCTCTTCAGGTACACACATTATGATTAATACCTGCTTTATGTTCCCTTTTTGAAGAGATTAGCAGGTGATCGCGAGTTCTCTTCAGGTACTCGCGTTATGTTTCATACCTGCTTTGAGTTCTCTTTTGCAGAGATTAGCAGGTGATCGCGAGTTCTCTTCAGGTACTCGCGTTATAGATTCTTTTACCTGCTTTTAAGTTCTCTTTTGTAGAGATTAGCAGGTGTTCACGAGTTCTCTTCATGTACTCGAATTATGTTTAATACCTGCTTTAAGTTCTCTTTTTGCAGAGATTAGCAGGTGATCGCGAGTTCTCTTCAGGTACTCACGTTATGTTTTATACCTGCTTTGAGTTCTCTTTTGCAGAGATTAGCAGGTGATCGCGAGTTCTCTTCAGGTACTCGCGTTATAGATTCTTTTACCTGCTTTTAAGTTCTCTTTTGCAGAGATTAGCAGGTATTCGCGAGTTCTCTTCAGGTACTCACATTATCTTTAATACATGCTTTAAGTTCTCTTTTTGCAGAGATTAGCAGGTGATCACGAGTTCTCATCAGGTACTCGCGTTATGTTTTATACCTGCTTTGAGTTCTCTTTGCAGAAATTAGCAGGTGATCGCGAGTTCTCTTCAGGTACTCGCGTTGTAGATTCTTTTACCTGCTTTTAAGTTCTCTTTTGCAGAGATTAGCAGGTGATCGCGAGTTCTCTTCAGGTACTCGCGTTATGTTTTATACCTGCTTTGAGTTCTCTTTTGCAGAGATTAGCAGGTGATCGCGAGTTTTCTTCAGGTACTCGCGTTATAGATTCTTTTACCTGCTTTTAAGTTCTCTTTTGCAGAAATTAGCAGGTGATCGCGAGTTCTCTTCAGGTACTCTCGTTATGTTTTATACCTGCTTTGAGTTCTCTTTTGCAGAGATTAGCAGGTGATCGCGAGTTTTCTTCAGGTACTCGCATTATAGATTCTTTTACCTGCTTTCAAGTTCTCTTTTGGAGAGATTAGCAGGTGTTCGCGAGTTCTCTTCAGGTTCTCGCATTATGTTTAATACCTGCTTTAAGTTCTCTTTTTGCAGAGATTAGCAGGTGATCGCGAGTTCTCTTCAGGTACTCACATTATGTTTTATACCTGCTTTGAGTTTTCTTTTCCAGAGATTAGCAGGTGATCGCGAGTTCTCTTCAGGTACTCGCGTTATAGATTCTTTTACCTGCTTTTAAGTTCTCTTTTGCAGAGATTAGCAGGTGCTCGCGAGTTCTCTTCAGGTACTCGCATTATGTTTAATACCTGCATTAAGTTCTCTTTTTGCAGAGATTAGCAGGTGATCGCGAGTTCTCTTCAGGTACTCGCGTTATGTTTCATACCTGCTTTGAGTTCTCTTTTGCAGAGATTAGCAGGTGATCGCGAGTTCTCTTCAGGTACTCGCGTTATAGATTCTTTTACCTACTTTTAAGTTCTCTTTTGCAGAGATTAGCAGGTGTTCGCGGCTTCTCTTCAGGTTCTCGCATTATGTTTAATACCTGCTTTAAGTTCTCTTTTTGCAGAGATTAGTAGGTGATCGCGAGTTCTCTTCAGGTACTCGCGTTATGTTTTATACCTGCTTTCAGTTCTCTTTTGCAGAGATTAGCAGGTTATCGCGAGTTCTCTTCAGGTACTCGCGTTATAGATTCTTTTACCTGCTTTTAAGTTCTCTTTTGTAGAGATTAGCAGGTGCTCGTGAGTTCTCTTCAGGTACTCGCATTATGTTTAATACCTGCTTTAAGTTCTCTTTTTGCAGAGATTAGCAGGTGATCGCGAGTTCTCTTCAGGTACTCGCGTTTTGTTTCATACCTGCTTTGAGTTCTCTTTTGCAGAGATTAACAGGTGATCGCGAGTTCTCTTCAGGTACTCGCGTTATAGATTCTTTTACCTACTTTTAAGTTCTCTTTTGCAGAGATTAGCAGGTGTTCGCGAGTTCTCTTCAGGTACTCGCATTATGTTTAATACCTGCTTTAAGTTCTCTTTTTGTAGAGATTAGCAGGTGATCGCGAGTTCTCTTCAGGTACTCGCGTTATGTTTTATAACTGTTTTGAGTTCTTTTTTGCAGAGATTAGCAGGTGATCGCGAGTTTTATTCAGATACTCGCGTTATAGATTCTTTTACCTTCCTATAAGTTCCCTTTTGCAGAGATTAGCAGGTGTTCACGAGTTCTCTTCAGGTACTCGCATCATGTTTAATACCTGCTTTAAGTTCTTTTTTTGTAGAGATTAGCAGGTGATCGCGAGTTCTCTTCAGGTACTCGCGTTATGTTTTATACCTTCTTTGAGTTCTTTTTTGCAGAGATTAGCAGGTGATCGCGAGTTCTCTTCAGGTACTCGCGTTATAGATTCTTTTATCTGCTTTTAAGTTCTCTTTTGCAGAGATTAGCAGGTGTTCGTGAGTTCTTTTCAGATACTCGCATTATGTTTAATATCTACTTTAAGTTCTCTTTTTGCAGAGATTAGCAGGTGATCGCAAGTTCTCTTCAGGTTCTCGCGTTATGTTTCATACCTGCTTTGAGTTCTCTTTTGCAGAGATTAGCAGGTGATCGCGAGTTCTCTTCAGGTACTCGCGTTATAGATTCTTTTACCTGCTTTTAAGTTCTCTTTTGCAGAGATTAGCAGGTGTTCACGAGTTCTCTCCAGGTACTCGCATTATGTTTAATACCTGCTTTAAGTTCTCTTTTTGCAGAGATTAGCAGGTGATCACGAGTTCTCTTCAGGTACTCGTGTTATGTTTTATACCTGCTTTGAGTTCTCTTTTGCAGAGATTAGCAGGTGATCGCGAGTTCTCTTCAGGTACTCGCGTTATAGATTCTTTTACCTGCTTTTAAGTTCTCTTTTAAAGAGATTTGCAGGTGTTCGCGAGGTCTCTTCAGGTACTCGCATTGTAGTTTGCTTTACACCTGTTTTAAGTTCTCTTGTGCAGAGATTAGCAGGTGTTTGCGAGTTCTCTTCAGGTACTCGCATTGTAGTTTGCTTTACACCTATTTTAAGTTCTCTTGTGTAGAGATTAACAGGTGTTCACGAGTTCTCTTCAGGTACTCGCGTTGTAGTTTGCTTTGCACCTGTTTTAAGTTCACTTTTGCAGAGATTTGCAGGTGTTCGCGAGTTCTCTTCAGGTACTCGAGTTATGTTTTATACCTGTTTTAAGTTCTCTTTTGCAGAGATAAGCAGGTGTTCGCGAGTTCTCTTCAGGTACTCGCGTTATGTTTTATACCTGCTTTGAGTTCTCTTTTGCAGAGATTAGCAGGTGTTCGCGAGTTCTCTTCAGGTACTGGCGTTATGTTTTATACCTGCCGTGAGTTCTCTTTAGGTACTCGCGTTATAGATTCTTTTACCTACTTTTCAGTTCTCTTTTGCAGAGATTAGTAGGTGTTCGCGAGTTCTCTTCAGGTACTCGCATTATGTTTAATACCTGCTTTAAGTTCTCTTTTTGCAGAGATTAGCAGGTGATCGCGAGTTCTCTTCAGGTACTCACGTTATGTTTTATACCTGCTTTGAGTTCTCTTTTGCAGAGATTAGCAGGTGATCGCGAGTTTTCTTCAGATACTCGCGTTATAGATTCTTTTACCTTCCTTTAAGTTCTCTTTTGTAGAGATTAGCAGGTGTTCACGAGTTCTCTTCAGGTACTCGCATCATGTTTAATACATGCTTTAAGTTCTCTTTTTGCAGAGATTAGCAGGTGATCGCGAGTTCTATTCAGGAACTCGCGTTATGTTTTATACCTGCTTTGAGTTTTCTTTTCCAGAGATTAGCAGGTGATCGCGAGTTCTCTTCAGGTACTCGCGTTATAGATTCTTTTACCTGCTTTTAAGTTCTCTTTTGCAGAGATTAGCAGGTGCTCGCGAGTTCTCTTCAGGTACTCGCATTATGTTTAATACCTGCATTAAGTTCTCTTTTTGCAGAGATTAGCAGGTGATCGCGAGTTCTCTTCAGGTACTCGCGTTATGTTTCATACCTGCTTTGAGTTCTCTTTTGCAGAGATTAGCAGGTGATCGCGAGTTCTCTTCAGGTACTCGCGTTATAGATTCTTTTACCTACTTTTAAGTCACTTTTGCAGAGATTAGCAGGTGTTCGCGGCTTCTCTTCAGGTTCTCGCATTATGTTTAATACCTGCTTTAAGTTCTCTTTTTGCAGAGATTAGTAGGTGATCGCGAGTTCTCTTCAGGTACTCGCGTTATGTTTTATACCTGCTTTCAGTTCTCTTTTGCAGAGATTAGCAGGTGATCGCGAGTTCTCTTCAGGTACTCGCGTTATAGATTCTTTTACCTGCTTTTAAGTTCTCCTTTGCAGAGATTAGATGGTATTCGCGAGTTCTCTTCAGGTACTCGCATTATCTTTAATACATGCTTTAAGTTCTCTTTTTGCAGAGATTAGCAGGTGATCACGAGTTCTCATCAGGTACTCGCGTTATGTTTTATACCTGCTTTGAGTTCTCTTTTGCAGAAATTAGCAGGTGATCGCGAGTTCTCTTCAGGTACTCGCGTTATAGATTCTTTTACCTGCTTTTAAGTTCTCTTTTGCAGAGATTAGCAGGTGATCGCGAGTTCTCTTCAGGTACTCGCGTTATGTTTTATACCTGCTTTGAGTTCTCTTTTGCAGAGATTAGCAGGTGATCGCGAGTTTTCTTCAGGTACTCGCGTTATAGATTCTTTTACCTGCTTTTAAGTTCTCTTTTGCAGAGATTAGCAGGTGATCGCGAGTTCTCTTCAGGTACTCGCGTTATGTTTTATACCTGCTTTGAGTTCTCTTTTGCAGAGATTAGCAGGTGATCGCGAGTTTTCTTCAGGTACTCGCGTTATAGATTCTTTTACCTGCTTTTAAGTTCTCTTTTGCAGAGATTAGCAGGTGTTCGCGAGTTCTCTTCAGGTTCTCGCATTATGTTTAATACCTGCTTTAAGTTCTCTTTTTGCAGAGATTAGCAGGTGATCGCGAGTTCTCTTCAGGTACTCGCATTATGTTTTATACCTGCTTTGAGTTCTCTTTTGCAGAGATTAGCAGGTGATCGCGAGTTCTCTTCAGGTACTCGCGTTATAGATTCTTTTACCTGCTTTTAAGTTCTCTTTTGCAGAGATTAGCAGGTGCTCGCGAGTTCTCTTCAGGTACTCGCATTATGTTTAATACCTGCATTAAGTTCTCTTTTTGCAGAGATTAGCAGGTGATCGCGAGTTCTCTTCAGGTACTCGCGTTATGTTTCATACCTTCTTTGAGTTCTCTTTTGCAGAAATTAGCAGGTGATCGCGAGTTCTCTTCAGGTACTCGCGTTATAGATTCTTTTACCTACTTTTAAGTTCTCTTTTGCAGAGATTAGCAGGTGTTCGCGGCTTTTATTCAGGTTCTCGCATTATGTTTAATACCTGCTTTAAGTTCTCTTTTTGCAGAGATTAGCAGGTGATTTCGAGTTCTCTTCAGGTACTCGCGTTATGTTTTATACCTGCTTTGAGTTCTCTTTTGCAGAGATTAGCAGGTGATCGCGAGTTCTCTTCAGGTACTCGCGTTATAGATTCTTTTACCTGCTTTTAAGTTCTCTTTTATAGAGATTAGCAGGTGCTCGTGAGTTCTCTTAAGGTACTCGCCTTATGTTTAATACCTGCTTTAAGTTCTCTTTTTCCAGAGATTACCAGGTGATCGCGAGTTCTCTTCAGGTACTCGCGTTTTGTTTCATACCTGCTTTGAGTTCTCTTTTGCAGAGATTAGCAGGTGATCGCGAGTTCTCTTCAGGTACTCGCGTTATAGATTCTTTTACCAACTTTTAAGTTCTCTTTTGCAGAGATTAGCAGGTGTTCGCGAGTTCTCTTCAGGTACTCGCATTATGTTTAATACCTGCTTTAAGTTCTCTTTTTGCAGAGATTAGCAGGTGATCGCGAGTTCTCTTCAGGTACTCGTGTTATGTTTTATACCTGTTTTGAGTTCTTTTTTGCAGAGATTAGCAGGTGATCGCGAGTTTTCTTCAGATACTCGCGTTATAGATTCTTTTACCTTCCTATAAGTTCTCTTTTGCAGAGATTAGCAGGTGTTCGCGAGTTCTCTTCAGGTACTCGCATCATGTTTAATACCTGCTTTAAGTTCTCTTTTTGTAGAGATTAGCAGGTGATCGCGAGTTCTCTTCAGGTACTCGCGTTATGTTTTATACCTTCTTTGAGTTCTCTTCTGCAGAGATTAGCAGGTGATCGCGAGTTCTCTTCAGGTACTCGCGTTATAGATTCTTTTACCTGCTTTTAAGTTCTCTTTTGCAGAGATTAGCAGGTGTTCGTGAGTTCTTTTCAGATACTCGCATTATGTTTAATATCTACTTTAAGTTCTCTTTTTGCAGAGATTAGCAGGTGATCGCGGGTTCTCTTCAGGTCCTCGCGTTATGTTTCATACCTGTTTTGAGTTCTCTTTTGCAGAGATTAGCAGGTGATCGCGAGTTCTCTTCAGGTACTCGCGTTATAGATTCTTTTACCTGCTTTTAAGTTCTCTTTTGCAGAGATTAGCAGGTTTTCATGAGTTCTCTCCAGGTACTCGTATTATGTTTAATACCTGCTTTAAGTTCTCTTTTTTCAGAGATTAGCAGGTGATCACGAGTTCTCTTCAGGTACTCGCGTTATGTTTTATACCTGCTTTGAGTTCTCTTTTGCAGAGATTAGCAGGTGATCGCGAGTTCTCTTCAGGTACTCGCGTTATAGATTCTTTTACCTACTTTTATGTTCTCTTTTAAAGAGATTTGCAGGTGTTCGCGAGGTCTCTTAAGGACCTCGCATTGTAGTTTGCTTTACACCTGTTTTAAGTTCTCTTGTGCAGAGATTAGCAGGTGTTCGCGAGTTCTCTTCAGGTACTCGCGTTGTAGTTTGCTTTACACCTGTTTTAAGTTCTCTTGTGTAGAGATTAGCAAGTGTTCGCGAGTTCTCTTTAGGTACTCGCGTTGTAGTTTGCTTTACACCTATTTTAAGTTCTCTTGTGTAGAGATTAACAGGTGTTCATGAGTTCTCTTCAGGTACTCGCGTTGTAGTTTGCTTTGCACCTGTTTTAAGTTCACTTTTGCAGAGATTAGCAAGTGTTCGCGAGTTCTCTTCAGGTACTCGAGTTATGTTTTATACCTGTTTTAAGTTCTCTTTTGCAGAGATTAGCAGGTGTTCGCGAGTTCTCTTCAGGTACTCGCGTTATGTTTTATACCTTCTTTGAGTTCTCTTTTGCAGAGATTAGCAGGTGTTCGCGAGTTCTCTTCAGGTACTCGCGTTATGTTTTATATCTGCTGTGAGTTCTCTTTTGCAGAGATTAGGGGGTGCTCGCGAGGTCTCTTCGGGTACTCGCGTTATGTTTTATACCTGTTGTGAGTTCTCTTTTGTAGAGATTAGCGGGTGATCGCGAGGTCTCTTCAGGTACTCGCGTTATGTTTTATACCTGCTGTGAGTTATCTTTTGCAGAGATTAGCGGGTGTTCGCGAGTTCTCTTCAGGTACTCGCATTATGTTCAATACCTGCTTTAAGTTCTCTTTTTGCAGAGATTAGTAGGTGATCGCGAGTTCTCTTCAGGTAATCGCGTTATGTTTTATACCTGCTTTGAGTTCTCTTTTGCATAGATTAGCAGGTGATCGCGAGTTCTCTTCAGGTACTCGCGTTATAGATTCTTTTACCTGCTTTTAAGTTCTCTTTTGCAGAGATTAGCAGGTATTCGCGAGTTCTCTTCAGGTACTCGCATTATCATTAATACCTGCTTTAAGTTCTCTTTTTGCAGAGATTAGCAGGTGATCACGAGTTCTCATCAGGTACTCGCGTTATGTTTTATACCTGCTTTGAGTTCTCTTTTGCAGAAATTAGCAGGTGATCGCGAGTTCTCTTCAGGTACTCGCGTTATAGATTCTTTTACCTGCTTTTAAGTTCTCTTTTGCAGAGATTAGCAGGTGATCGCGAGTTCTCTTCATGTACTCGCGTTATGTTTTATACCTGCTTTGAGTTCTCTTTTGCAGAGATTAGCAGGTGATCGCGAGTTTTCTTCAGGTACTCGCGTTATAGATTCTTTTACCTGCTTTTAAGTTCTCTTTTGCAGAGATTAGCAGGTGATCGCTAGTTCTCTTCAGGAACTCGCGTTATGTTTTATACCTGCTTTGAGTTCTCTTTTGCAGAGATTAGTAGGTGATCGCGAGTTTTCTTTAGGTACTCGCGTTATAGATTCTTTTACGTGCTTTTAAGTTCTCTTTTGCGGAGATTAGCAGGTGTTCGCGAGTTCTCTTCAGGTTCTCGCATTATGTTTAATACCTGCTTTAAGTTCTCTTTTTGCAGAGATTAGCAGGTGATCGCGAGTTCTCTTCAGGTACTCGCGTTATGTTTTATACCTGCTTTGAGTTCTCTTTTGCAGAGATTAGCAAGTGATCGCGAGTTCTCTTCAGGTACTCGCGTTATAGATTCTTTTACCTGCTTTTAAGTTCTCTTTTGCAGAGATTAGCAGGTGCTCGCGAGTTCTCTTCAGGTACTCGCATTATGTTTAATACCTGCATTAAGTTCTCTTTTTGCAGAGATTAGCAGGTGATCGCGAGTTCTCTTCAGGTACTCGCGTTATGTTTCATACCTGCTTTGAGTTCTCTTTTGCAGAGATTAGCAGGTGATCGTGAGTTCTCTTCAGGTACTCGTGTTATAGATTCTTTTACGTACTTTTAAGTTCTCTTTTGCAGAGATTAGCAGGTGTTCGCGGCTTCTCTTCAGGTTCTCGCATTATGTTTAATACCTGCTTTAAGTTCTCTTTTTGCAGAGATTAGTAGGTGATCGCGAGTTCTCTTCAGGTACTCGCGTTATGTTTTATACCTGCTTTGAGTTCTCTTCTGCAGAGATTAGCAGGTGATCGCGAGTTCTCTTCAGGTACTCGTGTTATAGATTCTTTTACCTGCTTTTAAGTTCTCTTTTGTAGAGAGTAGCAGGTGCTCGTGAGTTCTCTTCAGGTACTCGCATTATGTTTAATACCTGCTTTAAGTTCTCTTTTTGCAGAGATTAGTAGGTGATCGCGAGTTCTCTTCAGGTACTCGCGTTTTGTTTCATACCTGCTTTGAGTTCTCTTTTGCAGAGATTAGCAGGTGATCGCGAGTTCTCTTCAGGAACTCGCGTTATAGATTCGTTTACCTACTTTTAAGTTCTCTTTTGCAGAGATTAGCAGGTGTTCGCGAGTTCTCTTCAGGTACTCGCATTATGTTTAATACCTGCTTTAAGTTCTCTTTTTGCAGAGATTAGCAGGTGATCGCGAGTTCTCTTCAGGTACTCGCGTTATGTTTTATACCTGTTTTGAGTTCTTTTTTGCAGAGATTAGCAGGTGATCGCGAGTTTTATTCAGATACTCGCGTTATAGATTCTTTTACCTTCCTATAAGTTCTCTTTTGCAGAGATTAGCAGGTGTTCGCGAGTTCTCTTCAGGTACTCGCATCATGTTTAATACCTGCTTTAAGTTCTTTTTTTGTAGAGATTAGCAGGTGATCGCGAGTTCTCTTCAGGTACTCGCGTTATGTTTTATACCTTCTTTGAGTTCTCTTTTGCAGAGATTAGCAGGTGATCGCGAGTTCTCTTCAGGTACTCGCGTTATAGATTCTTTTACCTGCTTTTAAGTTCTCTTTTGCAGAGATTAGCAGGTGTTCGTGAGTTCTTTTCAGATACTCGCATTATGGTTAATATCTACTTTAAGTTCTCTTTTTGCAGAGATTAGTAGGTGATCGCGAGTTCTCTTCAGGTTCTCGCGTTATGTTTCATACCTGCTTTGAGTTCTCTTTTGCAGAGATTAGCAGGTGATCGCGAGTTCTCTTTAGGTACTCGCGTTATAGATTCTTTTACCTGCTTTTAAGTTCTCTTTTGCAGAGATTAGCAGATGTTCACGAGTTCTCTCCAGGTACTCGCATTATGTTTAATACCTGCTTTAAGTTCTCTTTTTGCAGAGATTAGCAGGTGATCACGAGTTCTCTTCAGGTACTCGTGTTATGTTTTATACCTGCTTTGAGTTCTCTTTTGCAGAGATTAGCAGGTGATCGCGAGTTCTATTCAGGTACTCGCGTTATAGATTCTTTTACCTGCTTTTAAGTTCTCTTTTAAAGAGATTTGCAGGTGTTCGCGAGGTCTCTTCAGGTACTCGCATTGTAGTTTGCTTTACACCTGTTTTAAGTTCTCTTGTGCAGAGATTAACAGGTGTTCGCGAGTTCTCTTCAGGTACACGCGTTGTAGTTTGCTTTACACCTGTTTTAAGTTCTCTTGTGCAGAGATTAGCAGGTGTTCGCGAGTTCTCTTCAGGTACTCGCGTTGTAGTTTGCTTTACACCTATTTTAAGTTCTCTTGTGTAGAGATTAACAGGTGTTCACGAGTTCTCTTCAGGTACTCGCGTTGTAGTTTGCTTTGCACCTATTTTAAGTTCACTTTTGCAGAGATTAGCAGGTGTTCGCGAGTTCTCTTCAGGTACTCGAGTTATGTTTTATACCTGTTTTAAGTTCTCTTTTGCAGAGATTAGCAGGTGTTCGCGAGTTCTCTTCAGGTACTCGCGTTATGTTTTATACCTGCTTTGAGTTCTCTTTTGCAGAGATTAGCAGGTGTTCGCGAGTTCTCTTCAGGTACTCGCGTTATGTTTTATACCTGCCGTGAGTTCTCTTTAGGTACTCGCATTATAGATTCTTTTACCTACTTTTCAGTTCTCTTTTGCAGAGATTAGTAGGTGTTCGCGAGTTCTCTTCAGGTACTCGCATTATGTTTAATACCTGCTTTAAGTTCTCTTTTTGCAGAGATTAGCAGGTGATCGCGAGTTCTCTTCAGGTACTCACGTTATGTTTTATACCTGCTTTGAGTTCTCTTTTGCAGAGATTAGCAGGTGATCGCGAGTTTTCTTCAGATACTCGTGTTATAGATTCTTTTACCTTCCTTTAAGTTCTCTTTTGCAGAGATTAGCAGGTGTTCACGAGTTCTCTTCAGGTACTCGCATCATGTTTAATACCTACTTTAAGTTCTCTTTTTGCAGAGATTAGCAGGTGATCGCGAGTTCTATTCAGGTACTCGCGTTATGTTTTATACCTGCTTTGAATTCTCTTTTGCAGAGATTAGCAGGTGATCGCGAGTTCTCTTCAGGTACTCGTGTTATAGATTCTTTTACCTGCTTTTAAGTTCTCTTTTGCAGAGATTAGCAGGTGTTCGTGAGTTCTCTTCAGATACTCGCATTATGTTTAATACCTGCTTTAAGTTCTCTTTTTGTAGAGATTAGCAGGTGATCGCGAGTTCTCTTCAGGTACTCGCGTTATGTTTCATACCTGCTTTGAGTTCTCTTTTGCAGAGATTAGCAGGTGATCGCGAGTTCTCTTCAGGTACTCGCGTTATAGATTCTTTTACCTGCTTTTAAGTTCTCTTTTGTAGAGATTAGCAGGTGTTCACGAGTTCTCTTCAGGTACTCGCATTATGTTTAATACCTGCTTTAAGTTCTCTTTTTGCAGAGATTAGCAGGTGATCGCGAGTTCTCTTCAGGTACTCACGTTATGTTTTATACCTGCTTTGAGTTCTCTTTTGCAGAGATTAGCAGGTGATCGCGAGTTCTCTTCAGGTACTCGCGTTATAGATTCTTTTACCTGCTTTTAAGTTCTCTTTTGCAGATATTAGCAGGTATTCGCGAGTTCTCTTCAGGTACTCGCATTATCTTTAATTCATGCTTTAAGTTCTCTTTTTGCAGAGATTAGCAGGTGATCACGAGTTCTCATCAGGTACTCGCGTTATGTTTTATACCTGCTTTGAGTTCTCTTTTGCAGAAATTAGCAGGTGATCGCGAGTTCTCTTCAGGTACTCGCGTTATAGATTCTTTTACCTGCTTTTAAGTTCTCGTTTGCAGAGATTAGCAGGTGATCGCGAGTTCTCTTCAGGTACTCGCGTTATGTTTCATACCTGCTTTGAGTTCTCATTTGCAGAGATTAGCAGGTGATCGCGAGTTTTCTTCAGGTACTCGCGTTATAGATTCATTTACCTGCTTTTAAGTTCTCTTTTGCAGAGATTAGCAGGTGATCGCGAGTTCTCTTCAGGTACTCGCGTTATGTTTTATACCTGCTTTGAGTTCTCTTTTGCAGAGATTAACAGGTGATCGCGAGTTTTCTTCAGGTACTCGCATTATGTTCAATACCTGCTTTAAGTTCTCTTTTTGCAGAGATTAGTAGGTGATCGCGAGTTCTCTTCTGGTAATCGCGTTAAGTTTTATACCTGCTTTGAGTTCTCTTTTGTAGAGATTAGCAGGTGATCGCGAGTTCTCTTCAGGTACTCGCGTTATAGATTCTTTTACCTGCTTTTAAGTTCTCTTTTGCAGAGATTAGCAGGTATTCGCGAGTTCTCTTCAGGTACTCGCATTATCCTTAATACCTGCTTTAAGTTCTCTTTTTGCAGAGATTAGCAGGTGATCACGAGTTCTCATCAGGTACTTGCGTTATGTTTTATACCTGCTTTGAGTTCTCTTTTGCAGAAATTAGCAGGTGATCGCGAGTTCTCTTCAGGTACTCGCGTTATAGATTCTTTTACCTGCTTTTAAGTTCTCTTTTGCAGAGATTAGCAGGTGATCGCGAGTTCTCTTCAGGTACTCGCGTTATGTTTTATATCTGCTTTGAGTTCTCTTTTGCAGAGATTAGCAGGTGATCGCGAGTTTTCTTCAGGTACTCGCGTTATAGATTCTTTTACCTGCTTTTAAGTTCTCTTTTGCAGAGATTAGCAGGTGATCGCTAGTTCTCTTCAGGTACTCGCGTTATGTTTTATACCTGCTTTGAGTTCTCTTTTGCAGAGATTAGCAGGTGATCGCGAGTTTTCTTCAGGTACTCGCGTTTTAGATTCTTTTACGTGCTTTTAAGTTCTCTTTTGCAGAGATTAGCAGGTGTTCGCGAGTTCTCTTCAGGTTCTCGCAATATGTTTAATACCTGCTTTAAGTTCTCTTTTTGCAGAGATTAGCAGGTGATCGCGAGTTCTCTTCAGGTACTCGCGTTATGTTTTATACCTGCTTTGAGTTCTCTTTTGCAGAGATTAGCAAGTGATCGCGAGTTCTCTTCAGGTACTCGCGTTATAGATTCTTTTACCTGCTTTTAAGTTCTCTTTTGCAGAGATTAGCAGGTGCTCGCGAGTTCTCTTCAGGTACTCGCATTATGTTTAATACCTGCATTAAGTTCTCTTTTTGCAGAGATTAGCAGGTGATCGCGAGTTCTCTTCAGGTACTCGCGTTATGTTTCATACCTGCTTTGAGTTCTCTTTTGCAGAGATTAGCAGGTGATCGCGAGTTCTCTTCAGGTACTCGCGTTATAGATTCTTTTAACTGCTTTTAAGTTCTCTTTTGTAGAGATTAGCAGGTGTTCACGAGTTCTCTTCAGGTACTGGCATTATGTTTAATACCTGCTTTAAGTTCTCTTTTTGCAGAGATTAGCAGGTGATCGCGAGTTCTCTTCAGGTACTCGCGTTATGTTTTATACCTGCTTTGAGTTCTCTTTTGCAGAGATTAGCAGGTGATCGCGAGTTCTCTTATGGTACTCGCGTTATAAATTCTTTTACCTGCTTTTAAGTTCTCTTTTGCAGAGATTAGCAGGTATTCGCGAGTTCTCTTCAGGTACTCGCATTATCTTTAATACTTGCTTTAAGTTCTCTTTTTGCAGAGATTAGCAGGTGATCGCGAGTTCTCATCAGGTACTCGCGTTATGTTTTATACCTGCTTTGAGTTCTCTTTTGCAGAAATTAGCAGGTGATCGCGAGTTCTCTTCAGGTAGTCGCGTTATAGATTCTTTTACCTGCTTTTAAGTTCTCTTTTGCAGAGATTAGCAGGTGATCGCGAGTTCTCTTCAGGAACTCGCATTATGTTTTATACCTGCTTTGAGTCTCTTTTGTAGAGATTAGCAGGTGATCCCGAGTTTTCTTCAGGTACTCGCGTTATAGATTCTTTTACCTGCTTTTATGTTCTCTTTTGCAGAGATTAGCAGGTGATCGCGAGTTCTCTTCAGGTACTCGCATTATGTTTTATACCTGCTTTGAGTTCTCTTTTGTAGAGATTAGCAGGTGATCGCGAGTTTTCTTCAGGTACTCGCGTTATAGATTCTTTTACCTGCTTTTAAGTTCTCTTTTGCAGAGATTAGCAGGTGTTCGCGAGTTCCCTTCAGGTTCTCGCATTATGTTTAATACCTGCTTTAAGTTCTCTTTTTGCAGAGATTAGCAGGTGATTGCGAGTTCTCTTCAGGTACTCGCGTTATGTTTTATACCTGCTTTGAGTTCTCTTTTGCAGAGATTAGCAGGTGATCGCGAGTTCTCTTCAGGTACTCGCGTTATAGATTCTTTTACCTGCTTTTAAGTTCTCTTTTGCAGAGATTAGCAGGTGCTCGCGAGTTCTCTTCAGGTACTCGCATTATGTTTAATACCTGCATTAAGTTCTCTTTTTGCAGAGATTAGCAGGTGATCGCGAGTTCTCTTCAGGTACTCGCGTTATGTTTCATACCTGTTTTGAGTTCTCTTTTGCAGAGATTAGCAGGTGATCGCGAGTTCTCTTCAGGTACTCGCGTTATAGATTCTTTTACCTACTTTTAATTTCTCTTTTGCAGAGATTAGCAGGTGTTCGCGACTTCTCTTCAGGTTGTCGCATTATGTTTAATACCTGGTTTAAGTTCTCTTTTTGCAGAGATTAGCAGGTGATCGCGAGTTCTCTTCAGGTACTCGCGTTATGTTTTATACCTGCTTTTAGTTCTCTTTTGCAGAGATTAGCAGGTGATCGCGAGTTCTCTTCAGGTACTCGCGTTATAAATTCTTTTACCTGCTTTTAAGTTCTCTTTTGTAGAGATTTGCAGGTGCTCGTGAGTTCTCTTCAGGTACTCGCATTATGTTTAATACCTGCTTTAAGTTCTCTTTTTGCAGAGATTAGCAGGTGATCGCGAGTTCTCTTCAGGTACTCGCGTTATGTTTCATACCTGCTTTGAGTTCTCTTTTGCAGAGATTAGCAGGTGATCGCGAGTTCTCTTCAGGTACTCGCGTTATAGATTCTTTTACCTGCTTTTAAGTTCTGTTTTAAAGAGATTTGCAGGTGTTCGCGAGGTCTCTTCAGGTACTCGCATTGTAGTTTGCTTTACACCTGTTTTAAGTTCTCTTGTGCAGAGATTAGCAGGTGTTCGCGAGTTCTCTTCAGGAACTCGCGTTGTAGTTTGCTTTACACCTGTTTTAAGTTCTCTTGTGCAGAGATTAGCAGTTGTTCGCGAGTTCTCTTCAGGTACTCGCGTTGTAGTTTGCTTTACACCTATTTTAAGTTCTCTTGTGTAGAGATTAACAGGTGTTCACGAGTTCTCTTCAAGTACTCGCGTTGTAGTTTGCTTTGCACCTGTTTTAAGTTCTCTTTTGCAGAGATTAGCAGGTGTTCGCGAGTTCTCTCCAGGTACTCGCGTTATGTTTTATACCTGTTTTAAGTTCTCTTTTGCAGAGATTAGCAGGTGTTTGCGAGTTCTCTTCAGGTACTCGAGTTATGTTTTATACCTGCTTTGAGTACTCTTTTGCAGAGATTAGCAGGTGTTCACGAGTTCTCTTCAGGTACTCGAGTTATGTTTTTTACCTGCTTTGAATTCTCTTTTGCAGAGATTAGCAGGTGATCGCGAAGTCTCTTCAGGTACTTGCGTTATGTTTTATACCTGCTTTGTGTTCTCTTTTGCAGAGATTAGCAGGTATTCGCGAATTCTCTTCAGGTACTCGCGTTATGTTTTATACCTGCTGTGATTTCTCTTTTGCAGAGATTAGTGGGTGCTCGCGAGGTCTCTTCAGGTACTCGCGTTATGTTTTATACCTGCTGTGAGTTCTCTTTTGCAGAGATTAGCGGGTGCTCGCGAGTCTCTTCAGGTACTCGCGTTATGTTTTATACCTGCTGTGAGTTCTCTTTTGCAGAGATTAGCAGGTGTTCGCGAGTTCTCTTCAGGTACTCGCATTATGTTTAATACCTGCTCTAAGTTCTCTTTTTGCAGAGATTAGCAGGTGATCGCGAGTTCTCTTCAGGTACTCACGTTATGTTTTATACCTGCTTTGAGTTCTCTTTTGCAGAGATTAGCAGGTGATCGCGAGTTTTCTTCAGATACTCGCGTTATAGATTCTTTTACCTTCCTTTAAGTTCTCTTTTGCAGAGATTAGCAGGTGTTCCCGAGTTCTCTTCAGGTACTCGCATCATGTATAATACCTACTTTAAGTTCTCTTTTTGCAGAGATTAGCAGGTGATCGCGAGTTCTATTCAGGAACTCGCGTTATGTTTTATACCTGCTTTGAGTTCACTTTTGCAGAGATTAGCAGGTGATCGCGAGTTCTCTTCAGGTACTCGTGTTATAGATTCTTTTACCTGCTTTTAAGTTCTCTTTTGCAGAGATTAGCAGGTGTTCGTGAGTTCTCTTCAGATACTCGCATTATGTTTAATACCTGCTTTAAGTTCTCTTTTTGCAGAGATTAGCAGGTGATCGCGAGTTCTCTTCAGGTACTCGCGTTATGTTTCATACCTGCTTTGACTTCTCTTTTGCAGAGATTAGCAGGTGATCGCGAGTTCTCTTCAGGTACTCGCGTTATAGATTCTTTTACCTGCTTTTAAGTTCTCTTTTGTAGAGATTAGCAGGTGTTCACGAGTTCTCTTCAGGTACTCGCATTATGTTTAATACCTGCTTTAAGTTCTCTTTTTGCAGAGATTAACAGGTGATCGCGAGTTCTCTTCAGGTACTCGCGTTATGTTTTATACCTGCTTTGAGTTCTCTTTTGCAGAGATTAGCAGGTGATCGCGAGTTCTCTTCAGGTACTCGCGTTATAGATTCTTTTACCTGCTTTTAAGTTCTCTTTTGCAGAGATTAGCAGGTATTCGCGAGTTCTCTTCAGGTACTCGCATTATCTTTAATACCTGCTTTAAGTTCTCTTTTTGCAGAGATTAGCAGGTGATCGCGAGTTCTCATCAGGTACTCGCGTTATGTTTTATACCTGCTTTGAGTTCTCTTTTGCAGAAATTAGCAGGTGATCGCGAGTTCTCTTCAGGTACTCGCGTTATAGATTCTTTTACCTGCTTTTAAGTTCTCTTTTGCAGAGATTAGCAGGTGATCGCGAGTTCTCTTCAGGAACTCGCATTATGTTTTATACCTGCTTTGAGTTCTATTTTGCAGAGATTAGCAGGTGATCGCGAGTTTTCTTCAGGTACTCGCGTTATAGATTCTTTTACCTGCTTTTATGTTCTCTTTTGCAGAGATTAGCAGGTGATCTTTAGTTCTCTTCAGGTACTCGCATTATGTTTTATACCTGCTTTGAGTTCTCTTTTGTAGAGATTAGCAGGTGATCGCGAGTTTTCTTCAGGTACTCGCGTTATAGATTCTTTTACCTGCTTTTAAGTTCTCTTTTGCAGAGATTAGCAGGTGTTCCCGAGTTCTCTTCAGGTTCTCGCATTATGTTTAATACCTGCTTTAAGTTCTCTTTTTGCAGAGATTAGCAGGTGATCGCGAGTCTCTTCAGGTACTCGCGTTATGTTTTATACCTGCTTTGAGTTCTCTTTTGCAGAGATTAGCAGGTGATCGCGAGTTCTCTTCAGGTACTCGCGTTATAGATTCTTTTACCTGCTTTTAAGTTCTCTTTTGCAGAGATTAGCAGGTGCTCGCGAGTTCTCTTCAGGTACTCGCATTATGTTTAATACCTGCATTAAGTTCTCTTTTTGCAGAGATTAGCAGGTGATCGCGAGTTCTCTTCAGGTACTCGCGTTATGTTTCATACCTGCTTTGACTTCTCTTTTGCAGAGATTAGCAGGTGATCGCGAGTTCTCTTCAGGTACTCGCGTTATAGATTCTTTTACCTACTTTTAATTTCTCTTTTGCAGAGATTAGCAGGTGTTCGTGACTTCTCTTCAGGTTCTCGCATTATGTTTAATTCCTGGTTTAAGTTCTCTTTTTGCAGAGATTAGCAGGTGATCGCGAGTTCTCTTCAGGTACTCGCGTTATGTTTTATACCTGCTTTTAGTTCTCTTTTGCAGAGATTAGCAGGTGATCGCGAGTTCTCTTCAGGTACTCGCGTTATAGATTCTTTTACCTGCTTTTAAGTTCTCTTTTGTAGAGATTTGCAAGTGCTCGTGAGTTCTCTTCAGGTACTCGCATTATGTTTAATACCTGCTTTAAGTTCTCTTTTTGCAGAGATTAGCAGGTGATCGCGAGTTCTCTTCAGGTACTCGCGTTATGTTTCATACCTGCTTTGAGTTCTCTTTTGCAGAGATTAGCAGGTGATCGCGAGTTCTCTTCAGGTACTCGCGTTATAGATTCTTTTACCTGCTTTTAAGTTCTCTTTTAAAGAGATTTGCAGGTGTTCGCGAGGTCTCTTCAGGTACTCGCATTGTAGTTTGCTTTACACCTGTTTTAAGTTCTCTTGTGCAGAGATTAGCAGGTGTTCGCGAGTTCTCTTCAGGTACTCGCGTTGTAGTTTTCTTTACACCTGTTTTAAGTTCTCTTGTGCAGAGATTAGCAGTTGTTCGCGAGTTCTCTTCAGGTACTCGCGTTGTAGTTTGCTTTACACCTATTTTAAGTTCTCTTGTGTAGAGATTAACAGGTGTTCACGAGTTCTCTTCAAGTACTCGCGTTGTAGTTTGCTTTGCACCTGTTTTAAGTTCTCTTTTGCAGAGATTAGCAGGTGTTCGCGAGTTCTCTTCAGGTACTCGCGTTATGTTTTATACCTGTTTTAAGTTCTCTTTTGCAGAGATTAGCAGGTGTTTGCGAGTTCTCTTCAGGTACTCGAGTTATGTTTTATACCTGCTTTGAGTACTCTTTTGCAGAGATTAGCAGGTGTTCGAGAGTTCTCTTCAGGTACTCGAGTTATGTTTTTTACCTGCTTTGAATTATCTTTTGCAGAGATTAGCAGGTGATCGCGAAGTCTCTTCAGGTACTCGCGTTATGTTTTATACCTGCTTTGTGTTCTCATTTGCAGAGATTAGCAGGTATTCGCGAATTCTCTTCAGGTACTCGCGTTATGTTTTATACCTGCTGTGAGTTCTCTTTTGCAGAGATTAGTGGGTGCTCGCGAGGTCTCTTCAGGTACTCGCGTTATGTTTTATACCTGCTGTGAGTTCTCTTTTGCAGAGATTAGCGGGTGCTCGCGAGGTCTCTTCAGGTACTCGCGTTATGTTTTATACCTACTGTGAGTTCTCTTTTGCAGAGATTAGCAGGTGTTCGCGAGTTCTTTTCAGCTACTCGCATTATGTTTAATACCTGCTCTAAGTTCTCTTTTTGCAGAGATTAGCAGGTGATCGCGAGTTCTCATCAGGTACTCAAGTTATGTTTTATACCTGCTTTGAGTTCTCTTTTGCAGAGATTAGCAGGTGATCGCGAGTTTTCTTCAGATACTCGCGTTATAGATTCTTTTACCTTCCTTTAAGTTCTCTTTTGCAGAGATTAGCAGGTGTTCACGAGTTCTCTTCAGGTACTCGCATGATGTTTAATACCTGCTTTAAGTTCTCTTTTTGCAGAGATTAGCAGGTGATCGCGAGTTCTATTCAGGTACTCGCGTTATGTTTTATACCTGCTTTGAGTTCTCTTTTGCAGAGATTAGCAGGTGATCGCGAGTTCTCTTCAGGTACTCTTGTTATAGATTCTTTTACCTGCTTTTAAGTTCTCTTTTGCAGAGATTAGTAGGTGTTCGTGAGTTCTCTTCAGATACTCGCATTATGTCTAATACCTGCTTTAAGTTCTCTTTTTGCAGAGATTAGCAGGTGATCGCGAGTTCTCTTCAGGTACTCGCGTTATGTTTCGTACCTGCTTTGACTTCTCTTTTGCAGAGATTAGCAGGTGATCGCGAGTTCTCTTCAGGTACTCGCGTTATAGATTCTTTTACCTGCTTTTAAGTTCTCTTTTAAAGAGATTTGCAGGTGTTCGCGAGGTCTCTTCAGGTACTCGCATTATGTTTAATACCTGCTTTAAGTTCTCTTTTTGCAGAGATTAACAGGTGATCTCGAGTTCTCTTCAGGTACTCGCGTTATGTTTTATACCTGCTTTGAGTTCTCTTTTGCAGAGATTAGCAGGTGATCGCGAGTTCTCTTCAGGTACTCGCGTTATAGATTCTTTTACCTGCTTTTAAGTTCTCTTTTGCAGAGATTAGCAGGTATTCGCGAGTTCTCTTCAGGTACTCGCATTATCTTTAATACCTGCTTTAAGTTCTCTTTTTGCAGAGATTAGCAGGTGATCGCGAGTTCTCATCAGGTACTCGCGTTATGTTTTATACCTGCTTTGAGTTCTCTTTTGCAGAAATTAGCAGGTGATCGCGAGTTCTCTTCAGGTACTCGCGTTATAGATTCTTTTACCTGCTTTTAAGTTCTCTTTTGCAGAGATTAGCAGGTGATCGCGAGTTCTCTTCAGGAACTCGCATTATGTTTTATACCTGCTTTGAGTTCTCTTTTGCAGAGATTAGCAGGTGATCGCGAGTTTTCTTCAGGTACTCGAGTTATAGATTCTTTTTCCTGCTTTTATGTTCTCTTTTGCAGAGATTAGCAGGTGATCTTTAGTTCTCTTCAGGCACTCGCATTATGTTTTATACCTGCTTTGAGTTCTCTTTTGTAGAGATTAGCAGGTGATCGCGAGTTTTCTTCAGGTACTCGCGTTATAGATTCTTTTACCTGCTTTTAAGTTCTCTTTTGCAGAGATTAGCAGGTGTTCGCGAGTTCTCTTCAGGTTCTCGCATTATGTTTAATGCCTGCTTTAAGTTCTCTTTTTGCAGAGATTAGCAGGTGATCGCGAGTTCTCTTCAGGTACTCGCGTTATGTTTTATACCTGCTTTGAGTTCTCTTTTGCAGAGATTAGCAGGTGATCGCGAGTTCTCTTCAGGTACTCGCGTTATAGATTCTTTTACCTGCTTTTAAGTTCTCTTTTGCAGAGATTAGCAGGTGCTCGCGAGTTCTCTTCAGGTACTCGCATTATGTTTAATACCTGCATTAAGTTCTCTTTTTGCAGAGATTAGCAGGTGATCGCGAGTTCTCTTCAGGTACTCGCGTTATGTTTCATACCTGTTTTGAGTTCTCTTTTGCAGAGATTAGCAGGTGATCGCGAGTTCTCTTCAGGTACTCGTGTTATAGATTCTTTTACCTACTTTTAATTTCTCTTTTGCAGAGATTAGCAGGTGTTCGTGACTTCTCTTCAGGTTCTCGCATTATGTTTAATTCCTGGTTTAAGTTCTCTTTTTGCAGAGATTAGCAGGTGATCGCGAGTTCTCTTCAGGTACTCGCGTTATGTTTTATACCTGCTTTTAGTTCTCTTTTGCAGAGATTAGCAGGTGATCGCGAGTTCTCTTCAGGTACTCGCGTTATAGATTCTTTTACCTGCTTTTAAGTTCTCTTTTGTAGAGATTTGCAGGTGCTCGTGAGTTCTCTTCAGGTACTCGCATTATGTTTAATACCTGCTTTAAGTTCTCTTTTTGCAGAGATTAGCAGGTGATCGCGAGTTCTCTTCAGGTACTCGCGTTATGTTTCATACCTGCTTTGAGTTCTCTTTTGCAGAGATTAGCAGGTGATCGCGAGTTCTCTTCAGGTACTCGCGTTATAGATTCTTTTACCTGCTTTTAAGTTCTCTTTTAAAGAGATTTGCAGGTGTTCGCGAGGTCTTTTCAGGTACTCGCATTGTAGTTTGCTTTACACCTGTTTTAAGTTCTCTTGTGCAGAGATTAGCAGGTGTTCGCGAGTTCTCTTCAGGTACTCGCGTTGTAGTTTGCTTTACACCTGTTTTAAGTTCTCTTGTGCAGAGATTAGCAGTTGTTCGCGAGTTCTCTTCAGGTACTCGCGTTGTAGTTTGCTTTACACCTATTTTAAGTTCTCTTGTGTAGAGATTAACAGGTGTTCACGAGTTCTCTTCATGTACTCGCGTTGTAGTTTGCTTTGCACCTGTTTTAAGTTCTCTTTTGCAGAGATTAGCAGGTGTTTGCGAGTTCTCTTCAGGTACTCGCGTTATGTTTTATACCTGTTTTAAGTTCTCTTTTGCAGAGATTAGCAGGTGTTTGCGAGTTCTCTTCAGGTACTCGAGTTATGTTTTATACCTGCTTTGAGTACTCTTTTGCAGAGATTAGCAGGTGTTCGCGAGTTCTCTTCAGGTACTCGAGTTATGTTTTTTACCTGCTTTGAATTCTCTTTTGCAGAGATTAGCAGGTGATCGCGAAGTCTCTTCAGGTACTCGCGTTATGTTTTATACCTGCTTTGTGTTCTCTTTTGCAGAGATTAGCAGGTATTCGCGAATTCTCTTCAGGTACTCGCGTTATGTTTTATACCTGCTGTGAGTTCTCTTTTGCAGAGATTAGTGGGTGCTCGCGAGGTATCTTCAGGTACTCGCGTTATGTTTTATACCTGCTGTGAGTTCTCTTTTGCAGAGATTAGCGGGTGCTCGCGAGGTCTCTTCAGGTACTCGCGTTATGTTTTATACCTGCTGTGAGTTCTCTTTTGCAGAGATTAGCAGGTGTTCGCGAGTTCTCTTCAGGTACTCGCATTATGTTTAATACCTGCTCTAAGTTCTCTTTTTGCAGAGATTAGCAGGTGATCGCGAGTTCTCTTTAGGTACTCACGTTATGTTTTATACCTGCTTTGAGTTCTCTTTTGCAGAGATTAGCAGGTGATCGCGAGTTTTCTTCAGATACTCGCGTTATAGATTCTTTTACCTTCCTTTAAGTTCTCTTTTGCAGAGATTAGCAGGTGTTCACGAGTTCTCTTCAGGTACTCGCATCATGTTTAATACCTGCTTTAAGTTCTCTTTTTGCAGAGATTAGCAGGTGATCGCGAGTTCTATTCAGGTACTCGCGTTATGTTTTATACCTGCTTTGAGTTCTCTTTTGCAGAGATTAGCAGGTGATCGCGAGTTCTCTTCAGGTACTCGTGTTATAGATTCTTTTACCTGCTTTTAAGTTCTCTTTTGCAGAGATTAGCAGGTGTTCGTGAGTTCTCTTCAGATACTCGCATTATGTTTAATACCTGCTTTAAGTTCTCTTTTTGCAGAGATTAGCAGGTGATCGCGAGTTCTCTTCAGGTACTCGCGTTATGTTTCATACCTGATTTGACTTCTCTTTTGCAGAGATTAGCAGGTGATCGCGAGTTCTCTTCAGGTACTCGCGTTATAGATTCTTTTACCTGCTTTTAAGTTCTCTTTTGTAGAGATTAACAGGTGTTCACGAGTTCTCTTCAGGTACTCGCATTATGTTTAATACCTACTTTAAGTTCTCTTTTTGTAGAGATTAACAGGTGATCGCGAGTTCTCTTCAGGTACTCGCGTTATGTTTTATACCTGCTTTGAGTTCTCTTTTGCAGAGATTAGCAGGTGATCGCGAGTTCTCTTCAGGTACTCGCGTTATAGATTCTTTTACCTGCTTTTAAGTTCTCTTTTGCAGAGATTAGCAGGTATTCGCGAGTTCTCTTCAGGTACTCGCATTATCTTTAATACCTTCTTTAAGTTCTCTTTTTGCAGAGATTAGCAGGTGATCGCGAGTTCTCATCAGGTACTCGCGTTATGTTTTATACCTGCTTTGAGTTCTCTTTTGCAGAAATTAGCAGGTGATCGCGAGTTCTCTTCAGGTACTCGCGTTATAGATTCTTTTAACTACTTTTAAGTTCTATTTTGCAGAGATTAGCAGGTGATCGCGAGTTCTCTTCAGCTACTCGCGTTATGTTTTATACCTGCTTTGAGTTCTCTTTTGCAGAGATTAGCAGGTGATCGCGAGTTTTCTTCAGGTACTCGCGTTATAGATTCTTTTACCTGCTTTTAAGTTCTCTTTTGCAGAGATTAGCAGGTGATCGCGAGTTCTCTTCAGGTACTCGCGTTATGTTTTATACCTGCTTTGAGTTCTCTTTTGCAGAGATTAGCAGGTGATCGCGAGTTTTCTTCAGGTACTCGCGTTATAGATTCTTTTACCTGCTTTTAAGTTCTCTTTTGCAGAGATTAGCAGGTGTTCGCGAGTTCTCTTCAGGTTCTCGCATTATGTTTAATACCTGCTTTAAGTTCTCTTTTTGTAGAGATTAGCAGGTGATCGCGAGTTCTCTTCAGGTACTCGCATTATGTTTTATACCTGCTTTGAGTTCTCTTTTGCAGAGATTAGCAGGTGATCGCGAGTTCTCTTCAGGTACTCGCGTTATAGATTCTTTTACCTGCTTTTAAGTTCTCTTTTGCAGAGATTAGCAGGTGCTCGCGAGTTCTCTTCAGGTACTCGCATTATGTTTAATATCTGCATTAAGTTCTCTTTTTGCAGAGATTAGCAGGTGATCGCGAGTTCTCTTCAGGTACTGGCGTTATGTTTCATACCTGCTTTGAGTTCTCTTTTGTAGAGATTAGCAGGTGATCGCGAGTTCTCTTCAGGTACTCGCATTATAGATTCTTTTACCTACTTTTAAGTTCTCTTTTGCAGAGATTAGCAGTTGTTCGCGACTTCTCTTCAGGTTCTCGCATTATGTTTAATACCTGATTTAAGTTCTCTTTTTGCAGAGATTAGCAGGTGATCGCGAGTTCTCTTCATGTACTCACGTTATGTTTTATACCTGCTTTGAGTTCTCTTTTGCAGAGATTTGCAGGTGATCGCGAGTTCTCTTCAGGTACTCGCGTTATAGATTCTTTTACCTGCTTTTAAGTTCTCTTTTGTAGAGATTAGCAGGTGCTCGTGAGTTCTCTTCAGGTACTCGCATTATGTTTAATACCTGCTTTAAGTTCTCTTTTTGCAGAGATTAGCAGGTGATCGCGAGTTCTCTTCAGGTACTCGCGTTATGTTTCATACCTGCTTTGAGTTCTCTTTTGCAGAGATTAGCAGGTGATCGCGAGTTCTCTTCAGGTACTCGCGTTATGTTTCATACCTGCTTTGTGTTCTCTTTTGCAGAGATTGTTGGGTTTTTCTAGAACCATACATCAAATGTAGGCGCAGTGGAAATGAAGAGAAACAACCCAAAAGACATAGATCGGCCATGAATATTGAATCAAGAAGTAAAACAAAATGCTAGGTATGAAATTACCTTTGCGGGATTGGATCAAATCCAACCTAGATGCTCCACGAGTTGATTCCTGTCGTCGGCTATGCGAGTCCTCACGTAGAATAATGTCTACGTCTCTACAATGATCCACACGAGCCGGGAGAAGAATGACTGCACCTTGAACTTCCACGAACTGCTAGGTTCGCTCCAGGAAGAACACACACTGCGACGATCGCCAGAGAGGAGGTCGGCGGAGGCGATTTAGACGGAACTCCTTCCGTCTAGGGTTCGAGCGGAACTCCTTCCGTCGGCTTCTATTTCGTGAGTCATGAGAACCCTAAAAGAAGTCCTATTTATACCCAAAGGATAAACAGCTTCAAGAAGAATCGCTATCCGCAGCGCACACAGCAGAATAGGGGCTTCTGTTACAATTCGTCAGAATTCCACGGAACATCATTCGTCGAGATTTCACGGGACAATCCGACGAATCCGACGAATCAGATCAGACGGCAACATTTGCTGAGAAAATGATCTCTGTAACAATTCGTCGAGTGTTCACGGGACAACCCGACGAATCCCGACGAATCCAGACAGACGTCAACATTTTGCCGACTGAAGGGTTTCTGTAATAATTCGTCGAGTGTTCACGGGACAATCCGACGAATCCCGATGAATCCGACGAATTCTATCCGTGTAAACCCGACGAATTCAGACATCAACAACCTGCTGGATTTCCCCATTCTATATATGGTGATTGGTAACATTTACCAACACAGTCAATCTACCAACTTCTCCACATGCTCTTATGTGCGACCCTGCAGGCTCATATCGCGTTGGCAGTGAGATTACATGTTTGACCACTTCTAGATCACAATGGTAACTCCAACAGAGATTAGCAGGTGATCGCAAGTTCTATTCAGATACTCGCGTTATAGATTCTTTTACCTGCTTTTAAGTTCTCTTTTGTAGAGATTAGCAGGTGCTCGTGAGTTCTCTTCAGGTACTCGCATTATGTTTAATGCCTGCTTTAAGTTCTCTTTTTGCAGAGATTAGCAGGTGATCGCGAGTTCTCTTCAGGTACTCGCGTTATGTTTTATATCTGCTTTGAGTTCTCTTTTGCTGAGATTAGCAGGTGATCGCGAGTTCTCTTCAGGTACTCGCGTTATAGATTCTTTTACCTGCTTTTAAGTTCTCTTTTGCAGAGATTAGCAGGTGCTCGCGAGTTCTCTTCACGTACTCGCATTATGTTTAATACCAGCATTAAGTTCTCTTTCTGCAGAGATTAGCAGGTGATCGCGAGTTCTCTTCAGGTACTCGCGTTATGTTTCATACCTGCTTTGAGTTATCTTTTGCAGAGATTAGCAGGTGATCGCGAGTTCTCTTCAGGTACTCGCGTTATAGATTCTTTTACCTGCTTTTAAGTTCTCTTTTGTAGAGATTAACAGGTGTTCACGAGTTCTCTTCAGGTACTGGCATTATGTTTAATACCTGCTTTAAGTTCTCTTTTTGCAGAGATTAGCAGGTGATCGCGAGTTCTCTTCAGGTACTCGCGTTATGTTTTATACCTGCTTTGAGTTCTCTTTTGCAGAGATTAGCAGGTGATCGCAAGTTCTCTTCAGGTACTCGCGTTATAGATTCTTTTACCTGCTTTTAAGTTCTATTTTGCAGAGATTAGCAGGTATTCGCGAGTTCTCTTCAGGTACTCGCATTATCTTTAATACCTGCTTTAAGTTCTCTTTTTGCATAGATTAGCAGGTGATCGCGAGTTCTCATCAGGTACTCGCGTTATGTTTTATACCTTCATTGAGTTCTCTTTTGCAGAAATTAGCAGGTGATCGCGAGTTCTCTTAAGGTCCTCGCGTTATAGATTCTTTTACCTGCTTTTAAGTTCTCTTTTGCAGAGATTAGCAGGTGATCGTGAGTTCTCTTCAGGAACTCGCATTATGTTTTATACCTGTTTTGAGTTCTCTTTTGCAGAGATTAGCAGGTGATCGCGAGTTTTCTTCAGGTACTCGCGTTATAGATTCTTTTACCTGCTTTTAAGTTCTCTTTTGCAGAGATTAGCAGGTGATCGCGAGTTCTCTTCAGGTACTCGCATTATGTTTTATACCTGCTTTGAGTTCTCTTTTGTAGAGATTAGCAGGTGATCGTGAGTTTTCTTCAGGTACTCGCGTTATAGATTCTTTTACCTGCTTTTAAGTTCTCTTTTGTAGAGATTAGCAGGTGTTCGCGAGTTCTCTTCAGGTTCTCGCATTATGTTTAATACCTGCTTTAAGTTCTCTTTTTGCAGAGATTAGCAGGTGATCGCGAGTTCTGTTCAGGTACTCGCGTTATGTTTTATACCTTCTTTGAGTTCTCTTTTGCAGAGATTAGCAGGTGATCGCGAGTTCTCTTCAGGTACTCGCGTTATAGATTCTTTTACCTGCTTTTAAGTTCTCTTTTGCAGAGATTAGCAGGTGCTCGCGAGTTCTCTTCAGGTACTCGCTTTATGTTTAATACCTGTATTAAGTTCTCTTTTTGTAGAGATTAGCAGGTGATCGCGAGTTCTCTTCAGGTACTCGCGTTATGTTTCATACCTGCTTTGAGTTCTCTTTTGCAGAGATTAGCAGGTGATCGCGAGTTCTCTTCAGGTACTCGCGTTATAGATTCTTTTACCTACTTTTAATTTCTCTTTTGCAGAGATTAGCAGGTGTTCGCGACTTCTCTTCAGGTTCTCGCATTATGTTTAATACCTGCTTTAAGTTCTCTTTTTGCAGAGATTAGCAGGTGATCGCGAGTTCTCTTCAGGTACTCGCGTTATGTTGTATACCTGCTTTGAGTTCTCTTTTGCAGAGATTAGCAGGAGATCGCGAGTTCTCTTCAGGTACTCGCGTTATAGATTCTTTTACCTGCTTTTAAGTTCTCATTTGTAGAGATTTGCAGGTGCTCCTGAGTTCTCTTCAGGTACTCGCATTATGTTTAATACCTGCTTTAAGTTCTCTTTTTGCAGAGATTAGCAGGTGATCGCGAGTTCTCTTCAGGTACTCGCGTTATGTTTCATACCTGCTTTGAGTTCTCTTTTGCAGAGATTAGCAGGTGATCGCGAGTTCTCTTCAGGTACTCGCGTTATAGATTCTTTTACCTGCTTTTAAGTTCTCTTTTAAAGAGATTTGCAGGTGTTCGCGAGGTCTCTTCATGTACTCGCATTGTAGTTTGCTTTACACCTGTTTTAAGTTCTCTTGTGCAGAGATTAACAGGTGTTCGCGAGTTCTCTTCAGGTACTCGCGTTATAGTTTGCTTTACACCTGTTTTAAGTTCTCTTGTGCAGAGATTAGCAGTTGTTCGCGAGTTCTCTTCAGGTACTCGAATTGTAGTTTGCTTTACACCTATTTTAAGTTCTCTTGTGTAGAGATTAAAAGGTGTTCACGAGTTCTCTTCAAGTACTCGCGTTGTAGTTTGCTTTGCACCTGTTTTAAGTTCTCTTTTGCAGAGATTAGCAGGTGTTCGCGAGTTCTCTACAGGTACTCGCGTTATGTTTTTTACCTATTTTAAGTTCTCTTTTGCAGAGATTAGCAGGTGTTCGCGAGTTCTCTTCAGGTACTCGCGTTATGTTTTTTACCTGCTTTGAGTTCTCTTTTGCAGAGATTAGCAGGTGTTCGCGAGTTCTCTTCAGGTACTCGCGTTATGTTTTTTACCTGCTTTGAATTCTCTTTTGTAGAGATTAGCAGGTGATTGCGAAGTCACTTTAGGTACTCGCGTTATGTTTTATACCTGCCTTGTGTTCTCTTTTGCAGAGATTAGAAGGTATTCGCGAATTCTCTTCAGGTACTCGCGTTATGTTTTATACCTGCTGTGAGTTCTCTTTTGCAGAGATTAGTGGGTGCTCGCGAGTTCTCTTCAGGTACTCGCGTTATAGATTCTTTTACCTACTTTTAATTTCTCTTTTGCAGAGATTAGCAGGTGTTCGCGACTTCTCTTCAGGTTCTCGCATTATGTTTAATACCTGCTTTAAGTTCTCTTTTTGCAGAGATTAGCAGGTGATCGCGAGTTCTCTTCAGGTACTCGCGTTATGTTTTATACCTGCTTTGAGTTCTCTTTTGCAGAGATTAGCAGTGATCGCGAGTTCTCTTCAGGTACTCGCGTTATAGATTCTTATACCTGCTTTTAAGTTCTCTTTTGTAGAGATTTGCAGGTGCTCCTAAGTTCTCTTCAGGTACTCGCATTATGTTTAACACCTACTTTAAGTTCTCTTTTTGCAGAGATTAGCAGGTGATCGCGAGTTCTCTTCAGGTACTCGCGTTATGTTTCATACCTGCTTTGAGTTCTCTTTTGCAGAGATTAGCAGGTGATCGCGAGTTCTCTTCAGGTACTCGCGTAATAGATTCTTTTACCTGCTTTTAAGTTCTCTTTTAAAGAGATTTGCAGGTGTTCGCGAGGTCTCTTGAGGTACTCGCATTGTAGTTTGCTTTACACCTGTTTTAAGTTCTCTTGTGCAGAGATTAGCAGGTGTTCGCGAGTTCTCTTCAGGTACTCGCGTTGTAGTTTGCTTTACACCTATTTTAAGTTCTCTTGTGCAGAGATTAGCAGTTGTTCGCGAGTTCTCTTCAGGTACTCGCGTTGTAGTTTGTTTTACACCTATTTAAAGTTCTCTTGTGTAGAGATTAACAGGTGTTCACGAGTTCTCTTCAAGTACTCGCGTTGTAGTTTGCTTTGCACCTATTTTAAGTTCTCTTTTGCAGAGATTAGCAGGTGTTCGCGAGTTCTCTTCAGGTACTCGCGTTATGTTTTATACCTGTTTTAAGTTCTCTTTTGCAGAGATTAGCAGGTGTTCGCGAGTTCTCTTCAGGTACTCGCGTTATGTTTTATACCTGCTTTGAGTTCTCTTTTGCAGAGATTAGCAGGTGTTCGCGAGTTCTCTTCAGGTACTCGCGTTATGTTTTTTACCTCCTTTGAATTCTCTTTTGCAGAGATTAGCAGGTGATCGCGAAGTCTCTTTAGGTACTCGCGTTATGTTTTATACCTGCTTTGTGTTCTCTTTTGCAGAGATTAGCAGGTATTCGCGAATTCTCTTCAGGTACTCGCGTTATGTTTTATACCTGCTGTGAGTTCTCTTTTGCAGAGATTAGTGGGTGCTCGCGAGGTCTCTTCAGGTACTCGCGTTATGTTTTATACCTGCTGTGAGTTCTCTTTTGCAGAGATTAGCGGGTGCTCGCGAGGTCTCTTCAGGTACTCGCGTTATGTTTTATACCTGCTGTGAGTTCTCTTTTGCAGAGATTAGCGGGTGTTCGCGAGTTCTCTTCAGGTAATCGCATTATGTTTAATACCTGCTTTAAGTTCTCTTTTTGCAGAGATTATCAGGTGATCGCGAGTTCTCTTCAGGTACTCACGTTATGTTTTATACCTGCTTTGAGTTCTCTTTTGCAGAGATTAGCAGGTGATCGCGAGTTTTCTTCAGATACTCGCGTTATAGATTCTCTTACCTTCTTTTAAGTTCTCTTTTGCAGAGATTAGCAGGTGTTCGCGAGTTCTCTTCAGGTTCTCGCATTATGTTTAATACCTGCTTTAAGTTCTCTTTTTGTAGAGATTAACATGTGATCGCGAGTTCTCTTCAGGTACTCGCGTTATGTTTTATACCTGCTTTGAGTTCTCTTTTGCAGAGATTAGCAGGTGATCGCGAGTTCTCTTCAGGTACTCGCGTTATAGATTCTTTTACCTGCTTTTAAGTTCTCTTTTGCAGAGATTAGCAGGTGCTCGCGAGTTCTCTTCAGGTACTCGCATTATGTTTAATACCTGCTTTAAGTTCTCTTTTTGCAGAGATTAGCAGGTGATCGCGAGTTCTCTTCAGGTACTCGCGTTATGTTTCATACCTGCTTTGAGTTCTCTTTTGCAGAGATTAGCAGGAGATCGCGAGTTCTCTTCAGGTACTCGCGTTATAGATTCTTTTACCTGCTTTTAAGTTCTCTTTTGCAGAGATTAGCAGGTGTTCGCGAGTTCTCTTCAGGTTCTCGCATTATGTTTAATACCTGCTTTAAGTTCTCTTTTTGCAGAGATTAGATGGTGATCGCGAGTTCTCATCAGGTACTCGCGTTATGTTTTATACCTGCTTTGAGTTCTCTTTTGCAGAAATTAGCAGGTGATCGCGAGTTCTCTTCAGGTACTCGCGTTATAGATTCTTTTACCTGCTTTTAAGTTCTCTTTTGCAGAGATTAGCAGGTGATCGCGAGTTCTCTTCAGGTACTCGCATTATGTTTTATACCTGCTTTGAGTTCTCTTTTGCAGAGATTAGCAGGTGATCGCGAGTTTTCTTCAGGTACTCGCGTTATAGATTCTTTTACCTGCTTTTAAGTTCTCTTTTGCAGAGATTAGCAGGTGATCGCGAGTTCTCTTCAGGTACTCGCATTATGTTTTATACCTGCTTTGAGTTCTCTTTGGAGAGATTAGCAGGTGATCGCGAGTTTTCTTCAGGTACTCGCGTTATAGATTCTTTTACCTGCTTTTAAGTTCTCTTTTGCAGAGATTAGCAGGTGTTCGCGAGTTCTCTTCAGGTTCTCGCATTATGTTTAATACCTGCTTTAAGTTCTCTTTTTGCAGAGATTAGCAGGTGATCGCGAGTTCTCTTCAGGTACTCGCGTTATGTTTTATACCTGCTTTGAGTTTTCTTTTGCAGAGATTAGCAGGTGATCGCGAGTTCTCTTCAGGTACTCGCGTTATAGATTCTTTTACCTGCTTTTAAGTTCTCTTTTGCAGAGATTAGCAGGTGCTCGCGAGTTCTCTTCAGGTACTCGCATTATGTTTAATACCTGCATTAAGTTCTCTTTTTGCAGAGATTAACAGGTGATCGCGAGTTCTCTTCAGGTACTCGCGTTATGTTTCATACCTGCTTTGAGTTCTCTTTTGCAGAGATTAGCAGGTGATCGCGAGTTCTCTTCAGGTACTCGAGTTATAGATTCTTTTACCTACTTTTAATTTCTCTTTTGCAGAGATTAGCAGTTGTTTGCGACTTCTCTTCAGGTTCTCGCATTATGTTTAATACCTACTTTAAGTTCTCTTTTTGCAGAGATTAGCAGGTGATCGCGAGTTCTCTTCAGGTACTCGCGTTATGTTTTATACCTGCTTTGAGTTCTCTTTTGCAGAGATTAGCAGGTGATCGCGAGTTCTCTTCAGGTACTCGCGTTATAGATTCCTTTACCTGCTTTTAAGTTCTCTTTTGTAGAGATTAGCAGGGCTCGTGAGTTCTCTTCAGGTACTCGCATTATGTTTAATGCCTGCTTTCAGTTCTCTTTTTGCAGAGATTATCAGGTGATCGCGAGTTCTCTTCAGGTACTCGCGTTATGTTTCATACCTGCTTTGAGTTCTCTTTTGCAGAGATTAGCAGGTGATCGCGAGTTCTCTTCAGGTACTCGCGTTATAGATTCTTTTACCTGCTTTTAAGTTCTCTTTTAAAGAGATTTGCAGGTGTTCGCGAGGTCTCTTCAGGTACTGGCATTGTAGTTTGCTTTACACCTGTTTTAAGTTCTCTTGTGCAGAGATTAACAAGTGTTCACGAGTTCTCTTACGGTACTCGCGTTGTAGTTTGCTTTGCACCTGTTTTAAGTTCTCTTTTGCAGAGATTAGCAGGTGTTCGCGAGTTCTCTTCAGGTACTCGCGTTATGTTTTATACCTGTTTTAAGTTCTCTTTTGCAGAGATTAGCAGGTGTTCGCGAGTTCTCTTCAGGTACTCGCGTTATGTTTTATACCTGCTTTGAGTTCTCTTTTGCAGAGATTAGCAGGTGTTCGCGAGTTCTCTTCAGGTACTCGCGTTATGTTTTTTACCTGCTTTGAATTCTCTTTTGCAGAGATTAGCAGGTGATCGCGAAGTCTCTTTAGGTACTCGCGTTATGTTTTATACCTGCTTTGTGTTCTCTTTTGCAGAGATTAGCAGGTATTCACGAATTCTCTTCAGGTACTCGCGTTATGTTTTATACCTGCTGTGATTTCTCTTTTGCAGAGATTAGTGGGTGCTCGCGAGGTCTCTTCAGGTACTCGCGTTATGTTTTATACCTGCTGTGAGTTCTCTTTTGCAGAGATTAGCAGGTGCTCGCGAGGTCTCTTCAGGTACTCGCGTTATGTTTTATACCTGCTGTGAGTTCTCTTTTGCAGAGATTAGCGGGTGTTCGCGAGTTCTCTTCAGGTACTCGCATTATGTTTAATTCCTGCTTTAAGTTCTCTTTTTGCAGAGATTAGCAGGTGATCGCGAGTTCTCTTCAGGTACTCACGTTATGTTTTATACCTGCTTTGAGTTCTCTTTTGCAGAGATTAGCAGGTGATCGCGAGTTTTCTTCAGATACACGCGTTATAGATTCTTTTACCTTCCTTTAAGTTCTCTTTTGCAGAGATTAGCAGGTGTTCACGAGTTCTCTTCAGGTACTCGCATCATGTTTAATACCTGCTTTAAGTTCTCTTTTTGCAGAGATTAGCAGGTGATCGCGAGTTCTATTCAGGTACACGCGTTATGTTTTATACCTGCTTTGAGTTCTCTTTTGCAGAGATTAGCAGGTGATCGCGAGTTCTCTTCAGGTACTGGTGTTTTAGATTCTTTTACCTGCTTTTAAGTTCTCTTTTGCAGAGATTAGCAGGTGTTCGTGAGTTCTCTTCAGATACTCCCATTATGTTTAATACCTGCTTTAAGTTCTCTTTTTGCAGAGATTAGCAGGTGATCACGAGTTCTCTTCAGGTACTCGTGTTATGTTTTATACCTGCTTTGAGTTCTCTTTTGCAGAGATTAGCAGGTGATCGCGAGTTCTCTTCAGGTACTCGCGTTATAGATTCTTTTACCCGCTTTTAAGTTCTCTTTTGTAGAGATTAGCAGGTGTTCACGAGTTCTCTTCAGGTACTCGCATTATGTTTAATACCTGCTTTAAGTTCTCTTTTTGCAGAGATTAGCAGGTGATCGCGAGTTCTCTTCAGGTACTCGCGTTATGTTTTATACCTGCTTTGAGTTCTCTTTTGCAGAGATTAGCAGGTGATCGCGAGTTCTCTTCAGGTACTCGCGTTATAGATTCTTTTACCTGCTTTTAAGTTCTCTTTTGTAGATATTAGCGGGTGTTCGCGAGTTCTCTTCAGGTACTCGCATTATGTTTAATACCTGCTTTAAGTTCTCTTTTTCAGAGATTAGCAGGTGATCGCGAGTTCTCTTCAGGTACTCACGTTATGTTTTATACCTGCTTTGAGTTCTCTTTTGCAGAGATTAGCAGGTGATCGCGACTTTTCTTCAGATACTCGCGTTATAGATTCTTTTACCTTCCTTTAAGTTCTCTTTTGCAGAGATTAGTAGGTGTTCATGAGTTCTCTTCAGGTACTCGCATCATGTTTAATACCTGCTTTAAGTTCTCTTTTTGCAGAGATTACCAGGTGATCGCGAGTTCTATTCAGGTACACGCGTTATGTTTTATACCTGCTTTGAGTTTTCTTTTGCAGAGATTAGCAGGTGATCGCGAGTTCTCTTCAGGTACTCGTGTTTTAGATTCTTTTACCTGCTTTTAAGTTCTCTTTTGCAGAGATTAGCAGGTGTTCGTGAGTTCTCTTCAGATACTCGCATTATGTTTAATACCTGCTTTAAGTTCTCTTTTTGCAGAGATTAGCAGGTGATCGCGAGTTCTCTTCAGGTACTCGCGTTTTGTTTCATACCTGCTTTGAGTTCTCTTTTGCAGAGATTAGCAGGTGATCGCGAGTTCTCTTCAGGTACTCGCGTTATAGATTCTTTTACCTACTTTTAAGTTCTCTTTTGTAGAGATTAGCAGGTGTTCACGAGTTCTCTTCAGGTACTCGCATTATGTTTAATACCTGCTTTAAGTTCTCTTTTTGCAGAGATTAGCAGGTGATCGCGAGTTCTCTTCAGGTACTCACTATTGACCCAGAAATCGGCGATCCTACCCTAGGAGGCCTCTTTTGCTACATTTTTTGCAGATTATGCGCCTGAGAAGGATTAGACCTCACGCGAAGGCACTTTTTACACCCGAAGTGGTGAGAAGGGGCAGCCTCATCCTTCAAACCGCCCAAGTGGGGCGGCCTCTCCATTCAAACCACCCAAGTGGGGCGGCCTCTCAATTCATACCGCCAAAGTGGGGCGGCCTCTCCCTTCAAGTCGCCCAGGTGGGGGGCGGTCTCTTCCTTCAGTCCGCGCGGGTAGGCGGCTTCTTCCTTCAGTCCGCGCGGGTAGGCGGCCTCCTCCTTCAGTCCGCGCGGGTAGGCGGCCTCCTCCTTCAGTCCGCGCGGGTAGGCGGCCTCCTCCTTCAGTCCGCGCGGGTAGGCGGCTTCGTCCTTCAGTCCGCGCGGGTAGGTGGCCTCCTCCTTCAGTCCGCGCGGGTAGGCGGGCTCCTCATTCAGTCCGCGCGGGTAGGCGGCCTCCTCCTTCAGTCCGCGCGGGTAGGCGTCCTCCTCCTTCAGTCCGCGCGGGTAGGTGGCCTCCTCCTTCAGTCCGCGCGGGTAGGCGGCCTCCTCCTTCAGTCCGCGCGGGTAGAACTCCAGTCACCGGCTCACCGGAGGTGACGACATCGACCCAGAGCCTATAAATAGGACCCTCGGCCATGAACAGAGGACAGGCAGGTGGGGGGACAAAACCGGCGGCTAGAAACAGTCAACCCACACCAAGTTGCGACCTGTCCGGGCGACCAGTCCGGGCGACCTGTCCGGGCGACCTGTCCGGGCGATCTATCCGGGCGACCTGTCCGGGCGACCTGTCCGGGCGACCTGTCCGGGCGACCTGTCCGGGCGACCTCGGCAAACAGCCCGCGCGGCTTATTCTTTTCTTACCCGTAACTCTCTGGAGTGGCATTTGCCGCGGCGGGCGAAGTCTGGCCTCGCCGCAAGCTAGCGGCCCTCTCTTCTTCTCCCCTCTTCACTCGCGACTCAAGTAACCAGCTACTCGCGGCCTCCTTTTCCACCTATTTCCTCGAGTAGATCGTGGAGGTGCCATTTTGGATTCAACACTCACGTTATGTTTTATACCTGCTTTGAGTTCTCTTTTGCAGAGATTCGCAGGTGATCGCGAGTTCTCTTCAGGTACTCGCGTTATAGATTCTTTTACCTGCTTTTAAGTTCTCTTTTGCAGAGAATAGCAGGTATTCACGAGTTCTCTTCAGGTACTCGCATTATCTTTAATACCTGCTTTAAGTTCTCTTTTTGTAGAGATTAGCAGGTGATCGCGAGTTCTCATCAGGTACTCGCGTTATGTTTTATACCTGCTTTGAGCTCTCTTTTGCAGAAATTAGCAGGTGATCGCGAGTTCTCTTTAGGTACTCGCGTTATAGATTCTTTTACCTACTTTTAAGTTCTCTTTTGCAGAGATTAGCAGGTGATCGCGAGTTCTCTTCAGGTACTCGCGTTATAGATTCTTTTACCTGCTTTTAAGTTCTCTTTTGCAGAGATTAGCAGGTGATCGCGAGTTCTCTTCAGGTACTCGCGTTATAGATTCTTTTACCTGCTTTTAAGTTCTCTTTTGCAGAGATTAGCAGGTGATCGCGAGTTCTCTTCAGGTACTCGCGTTATGTTTTATACATGCTTTGAGTTCTCTTTTGCAGAGATTAGCAGGTGATCGCGAGTTTTCTTCAGGTACTCGCGTTATAGATTCTTTTACCTGCTTTTAAGTTCTCTTTTGCAGAGATTAACAGGTGTTCGAGAGTTCTCTTCAGGTTCTCGCATTATGTTTAATACCTGCTTTAAGTTCTCTTTTTGCAGAGATTAGCAGGTGATCGCGAGTTCTCTTCAGGTACTCGCGTTATGTTTTATACCTGCTTTGAGTTCTCTTTTGCAGAGATTAGCAGGTGATCGCGAGTTCTCTTCTGGAACCCGCGTTATAGATTCTTTTACCTGCTTTTAAGTTCTCTTTTGCAGAGATTAGCAGGTGCTCGCGAGTTCTCTTCAGGTACTCGCATTATGTTTCATACCTGCTTTGAGTTCTCTTTTGCAGAGATTAGCAGGTGATCGCGAGTTCTCTTCAGGTACTCGCATTATAGATTCTTTTACCTACTTTTAAGTTCTCTTTTGCAGAGATTAGCAGGTGTTCGCGACTTCTCTTCAGGTTCTCGCATTATGTTTAATACCTGCTTTAAGTTCTCTTTTTGCAGAGATTAGCAGGTGATCGCGAGTTCTCTTCAGGTACTCGCGTTATGTTTTATACCTGCTTTGAGTTCTCTTTTGCAGAGATTAGCAGGTGATCGCGAGTTCTCTTCAGGTACTCGCGTTATAGATTATTTTACCTGCTTTTAAGTTCTCTTTTGTAGAGATTAGCAGGTGCTCGTGAGTTCTCTTCAGGTACTCGCATTATGTTTAATACCTGCTTTAAGTTCTCTTTTTGCAGAGATTAGCAGGTGATCGCGAGTTCTCTTCAGGTACTCGCGTTATGTTTCATACCTGCTTTGAGTTCTCTTTTGCAGAGATTAGCGGGTGATCGCGAGTTCTCTTCAGGTACTCGCCCTATAGATTCTTTTACCTACTTTTAAGTTCTCTTTTGCAGAGATTAGCAGGTGTTCGCGAGTTCTCTTCAGGTACTCGCATTATGTTTAATACCTGCTTTAAGTTCTCTTGTTGCAGAGATTAGCAGGTGATCGCGAGTTCTCTACAGGTACTCGCGTTATGTTTTATACCTGTTTTGAGTTCTTTTTTGCAGAGATTAGTATGTGATCGCGAGTTTTCTTCAGATACTCGCGTTATAGATTCTTTTACCTTCCTATAAGTTCTCTTTTGCAGAGATTAGCAGGTGTTCGCGAGTTCTCTTCAGGTACTCGCATCATGTTTAATACCTGCTTTAAGTTCTCTTTTTGCAGAGATTAGCAGGTGATCGCGAGTTCTCTTCAGGTACTCGCGTTATATTTTATACCTTCTTTGAGTTCTCTTTTGCAGAGATTAGCAGGTGATCGCGAGTTCTCTTCAGGTACTCGCGTTATAGATTCTTTTACCTGCTTTTAAGTTCTCTTTTGCAGAGATTAGCAGGTGTTCGTGAGTTCTTTTCAGATACTCGCATTATGTTTAATAACTACTTTAAGTTCTCTTTTTGCAGAGATTAGCAGGTGATCGCGAGTTCTCTTCAGGTCCTCGCGTTATGTTTCATACCTGCTTTGAGTTCTCTTTTGCAGAGATTAGCATGTTATCGCGAGTTCTCTTCAGGTACTCGCGTTATAGATTCTTTTACCTGCTTTTAAGTTCTCTTTTGCAGAGATTAGCAGGTGTTCACGAGTTCTCTCCAGGTACTCGCATTATGTTTAATACATGCTTTAAGTTCTCTTTTTGCAGAGATTAGCAGGTGATCACGAGTTCTCTTCAGGTACTCGCATTATGTTTTATACCTGCTTTGAGTTCTCTTTTGCAGAGATTAGCAGTTGATCGCGAGTTCTCTTCAGGTACTCGCGTTATAGATTCTTTTACCTGCTTTTGAGTTCTCTTTTAAAGAGATTTGCAGGTGTTCGCGAGGTCTCTTCAGGTACTCGCATTGTAGTTTGCTTTACACCTGTTTTAAGTTCTCTTGTGCAGAGATTAGCAGGTGTTCGCGAGTTCTCTTCAGGGACTCGCGTTGTAGTTTGCTTTACACCTGTTTTAAGTTCTCTTGTGCAGAGATTAGCAGGTGTTCGCGAGTTCTCTTCAGGTACTCGCGTTGTAGTTTGCTTTACACCTATTTTAAGTTCTCTTGTGTAGAGATTAACAGGTGTTCACGAGTTCTCTTCAGGTACTCGCGTTGTAGTTTGCTTTGCACCTGTTTAAATTCTCTTTTTTATAGATTAGCAGGTGTTCGCGAGTTCTCTTCAGGTACTCGCGTTATGTTTTATACCTGTTTTAAGTTCTCTTTTGCAGAGATTAGCAGGTGTTCGCGAGTTCTCTTCAGGTACTCGCGTTATGTTTTATACCTGCTTTGTGTTCTTTTTTGCAGAGATTAGCAGATGTTCGCGAGTTCTCTTCAGGTACTCGCGTTATGTTTTTACCTGCTTTGAATTCTCTTTTGCAGAGATTAGCAGGTGATCGCGAAGTCTCTTCAGGTACTCGCGTTATGTTTTATACCTGCTTTGTGTTCTCTTTTGCAGGGATTAGCAGGTATTCGCGAATTCTCTTCAGGTACTCGCGTTATGTTTTATACCTGCTGTGAGTTCTCTTTTGCAGAGATTAGTGGGTGCTCGCGAGGTCTCTTCAGGTACTCGCGTTATGTTTTATACCTGCTGTGAGTTCTCTTTTGCAGAGATTAGCGGGTGCTCGCGAGGTCTCTTCAGGTACTCGCGTTATGTTTTATACCTGCTGTGAGTTCTCTTTTGCAGAGATTAGCGGGTGCTCGCGAGGTCTCTTCAGGTACTCGCGTTATGTTTTATACCTGCTGTGAGTTCTCTTTTGCAGAGATTAGCAGGTGTTCGCGAGGTCTCTTCAGGTATTCGCGTTATGTTTTATACCTGCTGTGCTCTTTTGCAGAGATTAGCAGGTGCTCGCGAGGTCTCTTCAGGTACTCGCGTTAAGTTTTATACCTGCTTTGAGTTATCTTTTGTAGAGATTAACAGGTGCTCGCGAGGTCTCTTCAGGTACTCCCGTTATATTTTATACCTGCTTTGAGTTATCTCTTGTAGAGGTTAGCAAGTATTTGCGAGTCCTCTTCAGGTACTCGCGCCACGTTCTTTCTTTACTTATCGAGTTCTCCTCAGAGACTAGTAGATGATTACTAGTCAACCTCAGAGGACAAAGTGAGCCGATGTTCCAAGTTCCCTTCAGGTACTTTTGAATTGTGTTCTGTATTTGCTATGTCTCTCCTCCCTCACAGGAGAAAGAATAAGCATTTACTAGTTCCTTTGTGGAGAGGCATCAGGTACTTGTCCCCTCTCTGTCTTTTCCACTATTTAGAAAGTTTGCCAGTAGCGGATCATGATTTTTGTGGGTCAATACCTACTTTTTCGAAGTTTATTGGAAATTTGAAAAAGTGCGGGGATTATGTTGACCCAGAAATCGGCGATCCTTTTCGAGGAGATTTTTTCTGCGTTTCTCCTACAGGTCATGCGGCTAGGGATCTCATATCCGCCCAGCAGGGGAGGACTCCTTCCTCAGGCCGCCCAGCAGGGGCGGCCTCCTCCTTTAGACCGCGCAGGTAGGCGGTCTCCTCCTCCAGACCGCCCAGGGCGGGCGGCCTCCTTCTTCAGACCGCCCAAGGCGGGCGGCCTCCTACTTCAGACCGCCCAAGGCGGGCGGCCTCCTTCTTCAGACCGCCCAAGCCGGGCGGCCTCCTTCTTCAGACCGCCCAAGCCGGGCGGCCTCCTTCTTCAGACCGCCCAAGGCGGGCGGCCTCCTCCTTCAGACCGCCCAGGGCGGGCGGCCTCCTTCTTCAGACCACTCAAGGCGGGCGGCCTCCTACTTCAGACCGCCCAAGGCGGGCGGCCTCCTTCTTCAGACCGCCCAAGGCGGGCGACCTCCTTCTTCAGACCGCCCAAGGTGGGGGACCTCCTTCTTCAGACCGCCCAAGCCGGGCGGCCTCCTCCTTCAGTCCGCCTAAGGTGGCGGTCTCCATTGTTCAGACCGCGCAGGTAGGGATCCGGTCACCGGCTTACTGGAGGTGACGACATCGACCCAGAGCCTATAAATAGGACCCACGACCATGAACAAAGTACAGGCAGGTGGGGGGACAAAACCGGCGGCTAGAAACAGTCAAACCGCACCAAGTGGCGACCTGTCTGGGCGACCTGTCTGGGCGACCTATCTGTGCGACCTGTCCGGGCGACCTGTCAGAGCGACCTCGGCGAACAGGCCGGGCGACCTCTGCGACCATGCTGAGCGACCTCTGCGACCAGGCCGAGCGACCTCGGCAAACAGCCCACGCGGCTTACTCTTTTCTTACCCGCAACTCTCTTGTACTCATTCTATTTCCATGTACTAAACACCATGAACTGTAATACAGATTATTAAATAAAGGGAAAGCCCGTCGCAGGAGTGGCATTTGCCGCGGCGGGCAAAGTCTGGCCTCGCCGCAAGCTAGCGGCCCTCTCTTCCTCTCCCCTCTTCACTCGCGACTCAAGTAACCAGCTACTCGCGGCCTCCTTTTCTCCCTATTTCCTCGAGTAGATCGTGGAGGTGCCATTTTGGATTCAACAACCACTAAATGAACTAGATTGGGTAAAACTTGCTCTCCATTGAATGTATGGCTCGGAGCTCATTTCGAAGAGGTTTTGTGAGCAAATATTAGACAACCTGATCAAAATTTATGGCTGTTTCAAGTTTAAGTGTCATTTGGAGCTAAATTTTGCATTACCAGTGCAACCCACTATATATCGACAACTAAATGAGCTGCAATGGGTAAAACTTGTGCTTCAATGAATGTAGGGCTCCGAGCTCATTCCTAAGAGGTGTTGTGGGGGTTAAAATCAGATTACTGGATCAAAAGTTATTGATGTTTAAAGTTTGAGTGTCATTTGTAGTTAAATCTCTTACTTTCACTACAAACAGGATCTAAAATTCTTTCATTTTGAAATTTATCTGTCATTTGGAGCGAAATCTAGTATTACCAGTACAACCCATTGTATATCGACCTCTATAGGAGATTGAATGAGTTAAAATTGTTCTCCATTGGATTTTGGGCTCCGATCTCATTCTGAAAAGATATTGTGGGCGAAAATCGGACAACCGAATCAAAAGTTACGGATATTTGAAGATTAGGTCTCCTTTCAAGCTAAATACCTTCTTACCAACCCGCATAACCACTGGAACCCACTGTATATCAAACAATAAATGAACTTGAATGGTTATATCCTACTCTCCACTGGATGTAGGCCTCCGAGCTCATTCTAAAAGGTATTGTGGGCAATAATTGGGCAACTGGATTAAGAGTTCTGTCTGTTTGAAGTTTATGTGTCATTTGGAGCTAAATCCCACATTACCACTGCAACCCACTGTAGATCAACCACTAAACGAATTAGAATGGGTAAAACTTGTGGTACATTAGATGCAGGGCTCCGATCTCTTTCTGAAAAGGTGTTGTGGGCAAAAATCTGACAACCGAATCAAATTTATGGATGTTTTAAGTTTATGTGTCAATAGGAGCAAAATCCCTCATTTCCACTGCAATCCACTATCCACCGACCTCTAAATGAACTCGATCGAGTAAATCCTATTCTCCATAGGATGTATGACTCTGAGCTCATTGGGGAAAGGTGTTTTGGGCAAAATCCGGACAACTGGATCAAAATTTATAGTTGTTTGACGTTAAGGTGCCAATTGGAGCTAAATCCCACATTACCACTACAACTCAATGTATATCGACCACTAAATGAACTAGATTGGGTAAAACTTGCTCTCCATAGAATGTATGGCTCGGAGCTCATTTCGAAGAGGTTTGTGAGAAAAAATCATACAACCTGATCAAAAGTTATGGCTGTTTCAAGTTTAGGTGTCTTTGGAGCTAATTTCGCATTACCAGTTCAAACCGCTATATATCGACAACTAAATGAGCTGCAATGGGTAAAACTTGTGCTTCAATGAATGTAGGGCTCCGAGCTCATTCCTAAAAGGTGTTGTGGGGGAAAAATCAGACAACAGGATCAAAGGTTATTGATGTTTTAAGTTTGAGTGTCATTTGTAGCTAAATCTCTTACTTTCACTACAAACCGCATCTAAAATTCTTTCATTTTGAAATTTATGTGTCATTTGGAGCTAAATCTAGTATTACCAGTACAACCCATTGTATATCGACCTATAAACGAGCTTGAATGGGTAAAAATTGTTCTCCATTGGAGTTTCAGCAATGATCTCATTCCGAAAAGGTATTGTGGGCGAAAATCGGACAACCGGATCAAAAGTTATGGATATTTGAAGATTAGGTCTCCTTTCAAGCTAAATACCTTATTACCAACCCGCATAACCACTGGAACCCACTGTATATCGAACAATAAATGAACTTGAATGGTTATATCCTACTCTCCACTAGATGTAGGCCTCCGAGATCATTCTAAAAGTTATTGTGGGCAAAAATTGGGCAACTGGATCAAGAGTTATGTCTGTTTGAAGTTTATGTGTCATTTGGAGCTAAATCCCACATTACCACTGCAACCCACTGTAGATCAACCACTACATGAACTAGAATGGGTAAAACTTATTGTCCATTGGATGCAGGGCTCCGATCTCATTCCGAAAAGTTGTTGTGGGAAAATATCTGACAACCTGATCAAATTTATGGATGTTTTAAGTTTATGTGTCAATTGGAGAAAAATCCCTCATTTCCACTGCAATCCACTATCCACCGACCTCTAAATGAACTCGATCGAGTAAATCCTATTCTCCATAGGATGTATGGCTCTGAGCTCATTGCGAAACGGTGTTTTGGGCAAAATCCGGACAAACAAATCAAAAGTTATAGCTGTTTGAAGGTTAGGTGCCAGTTGGAGCTAAATCCCACATTACCACTACAACTCAATGTATATCGACCAATAAATGAACTAGATTGGGTAAAACTTGCTCTCCATTGAATGTATGGCTCGAAGCTCATTTCAAAGAGGTTTTGTGAGCAAAAATCAGACAACCTGATCAAAAGTTATGGCTGTTTCTAGTTAAGGTGTCATTTGGAGATAAATTTCGCATTACCAGTGCAACCCGCTATATATCGACAACTAAATGAGCTACAATAGGTAAAACTTGTGCTTCAATGAATGTAGGGATCCGAGCTCATTCCTAAAAGGTGTTTTGGGGGTAAAATCAGACAACCGGATCAAAATTTATTGATGTTTAAAGTTTGAGTGTCATTTGTAGCTAAATCTCTTACTTTCACTACAAACCGCATCTAAAATTCTTTCATTTTGAAATTTATGTGTCATATGGAGCTAAATCTAGTATTACCAGTCCACCCATTGTATATCGACCTCTAAACGAGCTTGAATGGGTTAAAATTGTTCTCCATTGGATTTTGGGCTCCGATCTCATTCAGAAAAGGTATTGTGGGCGAAAATCGGACAACCAGATCAAAAGTTACAGATATTTGAAGATTAGGTCTCTTTTCAAGCTAAAATACCTTCTTACCAACCCGCATAACCACTGGAACCCACTGTATATCGAACAGGTATTGTGGGAAAAAATTGGGCAATTGGATCAAGAGTTCTGTCTGTTTGAAGTTTATGTGTCATTTGGAGCTAAATCCCACATTACCACTGCAACCCACTATAGATCAACCACTAAATGAACTAAAATGGGTAAAACATATTGTCCATTGGATGCAGGGCTCCGATCTCATGCCGAAAAGGTGTTGTGGGCAAAAATCTGACAACCGGATCAAATTTATGGATGTTTTAAGTTTAGGTTTCAATTGGAGCAAAATCCTCATTTCCACTGCAATCCACTATCCACAGACCTCTAAATGAACTCGATCAAGTAAATCCTATTCTCCATAGTGCTTACCCAGAAATCGGCGATCCTTTTCGAGGAGATTTTTTCTGCGTTTCTCCTACAGGTCATGCGGCTAGGGATCTCCTGCCCGCCCAGCAGGGGCGGTATCCTTCCTCAGGTCGCCCAGCCGGGGCAGCCTCCTCCTTTAGACCGCGCGGGTAGGCGGTCTCGTCCTTCAGACCGCGCGGGTAGACGACCTCCCCCTTCAGACCCAGTAGGGGCGGCCTCCTCCTTTAGACCGCGCGGGTAGGCGGTCTCGTCCTTCAGACCACGCGGGTAGGCGGCCCTCCCCCTTCAGACCCAGCAGGGGCGGCCTCCTCCTTTAGACCGCGCGGGTAGGCGGTCTCGTCCTTCAGACCGCGCGGGTAGACGGCCTCCCCCTTCAGACCCAGCAGGGGCGGCCTCCTCCTTTAGACCGCGCGGGTAGGCGGTCTCGTCCTTCAGACCGCGCGGGTAGGCGGCCTCCCCCTTCAGACCCAGTAGGGGCGGCCTCCTCCTTTAGACCGCGCGGGTAGGCGGTCTCGTCCTTCAGACCGCGCGGGTAAGCGGCCTCCCCCTTCATACCCAGCAGGGGCGGCCTCCTCCTTTAGACCGCGCGGGTAGGCAGTCTCGTCCTTCAGACCGCGCGGGTAGGCGGCCTTCCCCTTCAGACCCAGCAGGGGCGGACTCCTCCTTTAGACCGTGCGGGTAGGCGGTCTCGTCCTTCAGACCGCGCGGGTAGACGACCTCCATTGTTCAGACCCGCGCGGGTAGGGATTCGGTCACCTGCTCACCGGAGGTGACGACATCGACCCAGAGCCTATAAATAGGACCCTCGACCATGAACAGAGGACAGGCAGGTGGGGGGACAAAACCGGCGGCTAGAAACAGTCAACCCGCACCAAGTTGCGACCTGTCCGGGCGACCAGTCCGGGCGACCAGTCCGGGCGACCAGTCCGGGAGACCAGTCCGGGCGACCAGTCCGGGCGACCTGTCCGGGCGACCTCGGCGAACAGGCCGAGCGACCTCTGCGACCAGGCCGAGCGACCTCGGCAAACAGCCCGCGCGGCTTACTCTTTTCTTACTCGCAACTCTCTTGTACTCATTCTATTTCCATGTACTAAACACCATGAGCTGTAATACAGATTATTAAATAAAGGGAAATCACGTCGCAGGAGTGGCATTTGCCGCGGCGGGCGAAGTCTGGCCTCGCCGCAAGCTAGCGGCCCTCTCTTCTTCTCCCCTCTTCACTCGCGACTCAAGTAACCAGCTACTCGCGGCCTCCTTTTCTCCCTATTTCCTCGAGTAGATCGTGGAGGTGCCATTTTGGATTCAACACATAGGATGTATGGCTCTGAGCTCATTGCGAAAAGGTGTTTTGGGCAAAATTCGGACAACCGGATCAAAAGTTATAGTTGTTTGAAGTTTAGGTGCCAGTTGGAGCTAAATCCCACATTACCACTACAACTCAATGTATATCGACCAATAAATGAATTAGATTGGGTAAAACTTGCTCTCCATTAAATGTATGTCTCGAAGCTCACTTCGAAGAGGTTTTGTGAGCAAAAAACAGACAACCTGATCAAAAGTTATGGCTGTTTCAAGTTTAGGTGTCATTTGGAGCTAAATTTTGCATTACCAGTGCAACCCGCTATATATCGCCAACTAAATGAGCTGCAATGGGTAAAACTTGTGCTTCAATGAATGTAGGGCTCCGAGCTAATTCCTAAAAGGTGTTATGAGGGTAAAATCAGACAACCGGATCAAAATTTATTGATGTTTAAAGTTTGAGTGTCATTTGTAGCTAAATCTCTTACTTTCACTACAAACCTTATCTAAAATTCTTTCATTTTGAAATTTATGTGTCATTTGGAGCTAAATCTAGTATTACCAGTCCACCCATTGTATATTGACCTCTAAACGAGTTTGAATGGGTTAAAAATTTTCTCCATTGGATTGTGGGCTCCGATCTCATTCCGAAAAGGTATTGTGGGCGAAAATCGGACAACCGGATCAAAAGTTATGGATATTTGAAGATTAGGTCTCCTTTCAAGCTAAATACCTTCTTACCAACCCGCATAACCACTGGAACCAATGTATATCAAACAATAAATGAACATGAATGGTTATATCCTACTCTCCATTGGATGAAGGCCTTCGAGCTCATTCTAAAAGGTATTGTGGGCAAAAATTGGGCAACTGTATCAAGAGTTCTGTCTGTTTGAAGTTTATGTGTCATTTGGAGCAAAATCACACATTACCACTGCAACCCACTGTATATCAACCACTAAATGAACTAGAATGGGTAAAACTTGTTGTCCATTGGATACAGGGTTCCGATCTCATTTCGAAAAGGTGTTGTGGGCAAAAATCTGACAACCGGATCAAATTTATGGATATTTTAAGTTTAGGTGTCAATTGGAGCAAATCCCTCATTTCTACAGCAATCCACTATCCACCGACCTGTAAATGAACTCGATCGAGTAAATCCTATTCTCCATAGGATGTATGGCTCTCAGCTCATTGCGAAAAGGTGTTTTGGGCAAAATCCGGACAACCAGATCAAAAGTTATAGCTATTTGAAGTTTAGGTGCCAGTTGGAGCTAAATCCCACATTACCACTACAACTCAATGTATATCGACCACTAAATGAACTAGATTGGGTAAAACTTGCTCTCCATTGAATGTATGGCTCGGAGCTCATTTTGAAGAGGTTTTGTGAGCAAAAATCCGACAACCTGATCAAAAGTTATGGCTGTTTCATGTTTATGTGTCATTGGAGCTAAATTTCGCATTACCAGTGCAACCTGCTATATATCGACAACTAAATGAGCTGCAATGGGTAAAACTTGTGCTTCAATTAATGTAGAGCTCCGAGCTCATTCCTAAATGGTATTGTGGGGGTAAAATTAAACAACCGGATCAAAAGTTATTGATGTTTTAAGTTTGAGTGTCATTTGTAGCTAAATCTCATACTTTCACTACAAACCGCATCTAAAATCTTTCATTTTGAAATTTATGTGTCATTTGGAGCTAAATCTAGTATTACCAGTACAACCCATTGTATATCGACCTCTAAATGAGCTTGAATGGGATAAAATTTTTCTCCATTGGATTTTGGGCTCTGATCTCATTCCGAAAAGGTATTGTGGGCGAAAATCGGACAACCGGATCAAACGTTACGGATATTTGAAGATTAGGTCTCCTTTCAAGCTAAATACCTTCTTACCAACCCGCATAACCACTAGAACCACTGTATATCAAACAATAAATGAACTTGAATGGTTTATATCCTACTCTCCATTGGATGAAGGCCTCCGAGCTCATTCTAAAAGGTATTGTGGGCAAAAATTGGGCAACTCGATCAAAAGTTCTGTCTGTTTGAAGTTTATGTGTCATTTGGAGCTAAATCCCACATTACCACTGCAACCCACTGTAGATCAACCACTAAATGAACTAGAATGGATAAGACTTGTTGTCCATTGGATACAGGGCTCCGATCTCATTCCGAAAGGTTGTGGTGGGCAAAAATCTGAGAACCGGATCAAATTTATGGATGTTTTAAGTTTAGGTGTCAATTGGAGCAAATCCATCATTTCCACTGCAATCCACTATCCACCGACCTCTAAATGAACTCGATCGAGTAAATCCAATTCTCCATAGGATGTATGGCTTTGAGCTAATTGCGAAAAGGTGTTTTTGGGCAAAATCCGGACCATCGGATCAAAAGTTATAGCTGTTTGAAGTTTAGGTGCCCGTTGGAGCTAAATCCCATGTTACCACTACAACTCAATGTATATCGACCAATAAATGAACTAGATTGGGTAAAACTTGCTCTCCATTGAATGTATGGGTCGAAGCTCATTTCGAAGAGGTTTTGTGAGCAAAAATCAGGACAACTTGATCAAAAGTTATGGCTGTTTCAAGTTTAGGTGTCATTTGGAGCTAAATTTCGCATTACCAATGCAACCCGCTATATATCGACAACTAAATGAGCTGCAATGGGTAAAACTTGTGCTTCAATGAATGTAGGGCTCCGATCTCATTCCTAAAAGGTGTTATGGGGGTAAAATCAGACAACCAGATCAAAATTTATTGATGTTTAAAGTTTGAGTGTCATTTGTAGCTAATCTCATACTTTCACTACAAACCGCATCTAAAATTCTTTCATTTTGAAATTTATGTGTCATTTGGAGCTCAATCTAGTATTACCAGTCCACCCATTATATATCGACCTCTAAAGGAGCTTGAATGGGTTAAAAATTTTCTCCATTGGATTTGGGCTCCGATCTCATTCCGAAAAGTATTGTGGGTGAAAATCGGACACCGGATCAAAAGTTACGGATATTTGAAGATTAGGTCTCCTTTCAAGCTAAATACCTTCTTACCAACCCGCATAACCACTGGAACCAATGTATATCAAACAATAAATAAACATGAATGGTTATATCCTACACTCCATTGGATAAAGGCCTCCGAGCTCATTCTAAAAGGTATTGTGGGCAAAAATTGGGCAACTGTATCAAGAGTTCTGTCTGTTTGAAGTTTATGTGTCATTTGGAGCAAAATCCCACATTACCACTGCAACCCACTGTAGATCAACCACTAATTGAACTAGAATGGGTAAAACTTGTTGTCCATTGGATACAGGGTTCCGATCTCATTTCGAATAGGTGTTGTGGGCAAAAATCTGACAACCAGATCAAATTTATGGATGTTTTAAGTTTAGGTGTCAATTGGAGCAAATCCCTCATTTCCACAGCAATCCACTATCCACCGACCTCTAAATGAACTCGATCGAGTAAATCCTATTCTCCATAGGATGTATGGCTCTCAGCTCATTGCGAAAAGGGTTTTGGGCAAAATCCGGACAACCAGATCAAAAGTTATAGCTATTTGAAGTTTAGGTGCCAGTTGTAGCTAAATCCCACATTACCACTACAACTCAATGTATATCGACCAATAAATGAACTAGATTGGGTAAAACTTGCTCTCCATTAATGTATGGCTCGAAGCTCATTTCGAAGAGGTTTTTGTGAGCAAAAATCAGACAACCTGATCAAAAGTTATGGCTGTTTCAAGTTTAGGTGTCATTTGGAGCTAAATTTTCGCATTACCAGTGCAACCCGCTATATATCGACAACTAAATGAGCTGCAATGGGTAAAACTTGTGCTTCAATGAATGTAGGGCTCCGAGCTCATTCCTAAAAGGTGTTGTGGGGGGTAAAATCAGACAACCGGATCAAAAGTTATTGATGTTTAAAGTTTGAGTGTCATTTGTAGCTAAATCTCTTACTTTCACTACAAACCTTATCTAAAATTCTTACATTTTGAAATTTATGTGTCATTGGAGTTAAATCTAGTATTACCAATCCACCCATTATATATCGACCTCTAAACGAGCTTGAATGGGTTAAAATTTTTCTCTTTGATTTTGGGCTCCGATCTCATTCCGAAAAGGTATTGTGGGCGAAAATCAGACAACCGGATCAAAAGTTACGGATATTTGAAGATTAGGTTCTCCTTTCAAGTAAAATACCTTCTTACCAACCCGCATAACCACTGGAACCAATGTAAATCAAACAATAAATGAACATGAATGGTTATATCCTACTCTCCATTGGATGAAGGCCTCCGAGCTCATTCTAAAAGGTATGTGGGCAAAATTGGGCAACTGTATCAAGAGTTCTGTCTGTTTGAAGTTATGTGTCTTTGGAGCAAATCCCACTTACCATTGAAACCCACTGTAGATCAACCACTAAATGAACTAGAATGGGTAAAACTTGTTGTCCATTGGTACAGGCAAAAATTCGGACAACCAGATCAAAAGTTATAGCTATTGAAGTTTAGTGCCAGTTGGGAGCTAAATCCCACATTACCACTACAACTCAATGTATATCGACCACTAAATGAACTAGATTGGGTAAAACTTGCTCTCCATTGAATGTATTGCTCGGAGCTCATTTCGAAGAGGTTTTGTGAGCAAAAATCAGACAACTGATTAAAAGTTATGGCTGTTTCAAGTTTAGGTGTCTTTGGAGCTAATTTTGCATTACCAGTGCAACCCGC
>JAWHQI010001171.1:0-107422 GCA_033032865.1 Dactylorhiza incarnata
TAGATATATATTAAACTAAAATTATATAAAACTAATTAATTACTACTAAAATACTATATAAAAATAACTATAAATAATGCACTATCAAATACCCCCATACTTAAGCTTTTGCTATTCCAGAGCAAAAACTAATTTATAAGTACGAAAGAATTTATAGGACATTTCCAAAAAGATTTACTTCTAATTATGTACTCCAAATCTTATAAAACTCATGTCAAAATAATTAAGAAATTAAAATTCAGATTTTTATAAGAAATAATTTATAATTCATAATTGAGATGAGTAGAATAAATATTAGTTTCAAAATTCTCTAACTAAATCTTCATAAACAAAATTGCATTGAATTAAGTAAAATAACCAAGATTAAAATTATAGAAACTTTAAACATCATTAGAAACTTTTAGAAAACTACAAAATATTAACTATGCTCTCTCAAAAATATCTTAGGATAAGCAAATAAACTTGGCTAATTGGGGTAAAGTTGGCATTGAAGAAGTTACTTTGCATATAGGAAATGATGAATTTTATCCTCTCATTTCCATCTTTTTTTAATTTCTTCTTCTTTTTTTATATCCCAAATGTATATGTTTAGGAATGATGAATTTTATCCTCTCAACTCCATGCCATGTAATCTTTTACTAATTTGGGTGCATATGTTTAGAAATGATGAATTTTATCCTCTCATTTCCATGACATATGATCTTTTCAAATATTTTTTTATATGCCAAATAAAAGGTTAAACAAAAAGGTAGGGGAAGGGCTAGGGTTTAAAGGCTACAAAAATTCCAAAGAAATTTTTAAGAGCATAGAAAATAATTGAGCAATCTATAAGAAACTATGAGTTCAAGTTAATATAAGTAAAATCTAAAGATATTTAACACAATTACTACAAAATTGAATTATGATATTTAAAGAGAGAAAGCAAAACTAAGAAATATTCTAAACAAATCAAAATAATGAAAACTCATTAAATCAAATTCATCTAAAAATTAAATCAACATATTTTGAAGAGAAATATATGATTTAAAAATTCATAAAAAGAAAACTCTTAAAAAAAACCTATAAAGACAACTCATAATTAAAATTAAATTTGCATAAATAAAGTTTGGAGAATTTTAATATTACAAAATTTATCTTATTGGAAAATAGTTTTTTTTTATAAGTTTTTTAAACATTTTAAAATAAAACAATTTTTTTGTATTTTTCATATTTTTAAATCAAAATTGCAACAGAAAACAAAGAAACAATTTTTGTATGATTTTTAACATGTTTTCAATTTTTTTTGATTTTTTTATAAAAATAAACATTAGAGAACACCCCCCATACTTAAAGATAAACATTGTCTCCAATGTTTATAAATAAATGAAAAGGCCAAACAGGAAAAGAAAATGCATAAAATAAAAGAAAAATAGCAAAATATAAAGATAAGCAAGGGGTGCCTCCCAAGAGCGCTTTGTTTAACGTCTTTTAGCTAGACGTTAAGGGTTAGCTAAAAGGATATTCAAATTGAAAATGGACAGGCAACTCCCTAATTCACGCTGAGGTGAAAATGCCGAAAACTGTTGCCCGACGACTCCTCCGCTATAATCCTGATTCTTTTGTTTTCCGTTAGCGCGAAATTGTGAATCCAAATTACCTATACATACCTTAGGTAATTTGGATTGCTGGAGATGAGCGGCAAATGATCGGTGAAGACGTTTGGTTGCACCGGCTCATCCTCTACATGAAAATCGTTAGAAGAAAAAGAATCAAAATTAAGCGAGTCAGAAAATATTTCACAAGGAGGAGTTTCTTGTGAAAACACATGATTAAGCTCCGGTTGTTCATTTTCAAAAATAAAATTCGTATCCAAAAATTTATTTGATATTCCAAGTGGACTAAATTCATGGGACACAATATTTTCATGAATTTCACTTTCAAAGTGAATAATTGGCGAGAGAGAAAATTCATGAAAAATAGGAGGAGATTCGGGCGGAGGAGGTGAAGAAACATGTTCTTCATCAATTTCGTCCGGTGTCTCCATGACTCTTTTAAATTCGTGGTAAAGAAGTTCTTCTTGAGCTTGGGTATAAATATTTAAATTTTGATAAATTGAATCTGGAGAATACCCAAGAGTAGAAGAAAAAGAATTTTGTGGGGTAAAAGAGGAGGAATGAAAATCTGATTGACTGAATTTCCTTCATCGCACCGAAAACTATCCGGGTGATCGTGCCACCATGAATAATTAATATCGGAGCAAGAAGAAACATTATTAGAATCGGAAAAATCATTCGCATGAAAACTAGATGAATTATTTCATCAAAGTTTGAATAATTATTTTCATAAATAAACTCAAAATTATTTCCATAAGAAAAATTTTGAGAGTAAAAATTAATATAACAATCCTCACTTCGATGCGGTGCTCCACAAAATTACAATTAACTTGGCGCTTTCGTGCGGCTTCCAAAAGATTGACTTTATTTTGAAGCTCGGCAACTTTGGCGGCCAATGAGATAACATTTTTGAAGAAAGAAAATTGAACAACCGTCACTTAATAGAATGAAATTTGAAAATAAATCAAAAAGAGAAATGGGGGCGGAGAAAGAGATTGATAAAAGTAATAAAATTCACGCTTTCAAAATATCAACAAAAATATGTCCCCGGCAACGGCGCCAAAAACTTGATACGTAAAATTTAGGATATAAAATTTCTCCAAATTCTACGAACTATAGGCAAGAGCACCTATCATTCATAGTATAGGATATTTAGAAATAAATATCAAGTGTCGTATTCCACGGGGTTGTTGATTACTTCTACTCACGCAAATTAATATTATTTTATCTAGATTTAAGAAGATTTTTAGAATAATAAAAGAGAAAAGAAAGAAAAGAGCATTTGATCGGAAATCCTTCTTGAGTTAAATAATTGTAAAATCTAAATTCATAACCAAAAGCGATAGAATAATTTGACCGTGGAGGTTCCCAAATATGGTAGAGCCTCTCTCGAGAGAACTACCACCTAACCTTAGGTTGATCGATTAAGACCCCTCGGCCAGTCGAAACCCCTAAGCTTGCTTTATGCGGTGAGCCCCACTATTGGATTTGACTCCAATCCGGAAGATTTGTGTCACCCTCTCTCGAGGAATGCATGCAACTCTTTCCACTAATGAATGATCTACACAAATTCATGGATCTCTCGATCACTAGAAAATGGATCAAGAATTGATATTCATATACCGGCAATATGAGATCAATCGAGAAAAATCAAAAGTGGATCGTAATAATTCTTAAACTAAAGCTACGAAAATGAGAGATTACAAAATAAGAAAGCTTAAGAAGTCATCCGATCAAATGCTATAAATTCAGCTAAACATATTTGAAAAGAGAAACATTTTTATAACTAAGTAAAGAGAATTACAATTGCAGGAATTGGAAATCTAAACTATGAATTGAAATTTGCAAGACATAAAGTAAATCTGCATAAAGAAAATACAATAAGAAAATGCTGAAAAAACTAATCTAAAAATGACCCAATCTAAGCTAGGATCGGATCCCCATCACTTTGGCAGTAGCTGGCTTTTATAGGCAGAAAATTGGTGAGTCACGCCCTTGGTCACGCCCGTGAAAGTGTAACCAGCGTAAGCTGCGTAATGCGTCTTGAAAGCCCGGGAACGTTGGGGAAGAAAAACCGCCAAATTAATCATCTCGACGGGTCACGCCCTCGGTCACCCCCGTGACCTAGGGCGTGACTTGACCGAATCTGGAAACGGCGGGAAACGGCGCGATCTGGAGTTATTCTGGCAGTTGCGGGAAGGGTCACCCCTTAGGTCATGGCCGTGACATGGAGTCACGCCCATGACAGAGGGCGTGACTTGACCAAATCTTGAAACAGCGCGATCTGGAGTTATTCTGGCAGTTGCGGGAAGGGTCACCCCCTAGGTCATGGCCGTGACATGGAGTCACGCCCGTGACCTGGGGGCGTGTAGGCTGGAAATGATGTGGCGGCGTGTTCTGGCAGCTAGAAGATGGCTGGGTGAGTCATGGCCGTGACTTAATGTCACGCCCTTGGTCATGGCCGTGACCGAGGGCGTGTAATACTAAATTGGGCTGGCGGCATGATCTGGTAACTGTAAGATGGCTGGTTGAGTCATGGCCGTGACTAAAGTCACGCCTTGGTCATGGCCGTGACCGAGGGCGTGTACTGAAGATTTTTGCATACTTGTTCCATTCTTTCCCCTGAACATGGCTGTGAGCTTAAATTTGCTAGTTAGCAGCCCCAGATTACCTGAAAACACAAAATAAAGCGAATTAGATATATATTAAACTAAAATTATATAAAAACTAATTAATTACTACTAAATACTATATAAAAATAACTATAAATAATGCACTATCACAGTCCGAGCGGTCTCTTTCTGGCAGACCGCTGGTTTCTGTTTTTTGGTGTGTTTGTTCTTCTCATCTCCGTGATTCTTATGAATCATGTCTCGCCATGTATGCCTCGCATTGTAAAGTAGTTCTATTTCAATAAAGATTTCTTGTGTTGCTGTTTTTGGCATTGTGGTTGTTTGGCTATAACTCTTGTTGATACAACTCCTGCTTACTCCTAAACGGTTCAATCAAAAATTTTAACAGTTCATATTCATATTCAACTTGTTTTAGATATAGTTTGATATTGTGAATTTGTATTTACCATTTTCATAAGCAATTTGATTTTTGATTTTAATTCATCATTCTTAACAATAAGATTATGTCAATCGTTATTATAAGCGATTGTCTATTTTTAAGAATGGAAACAATTGAATCAATATGATTTTGATAGTTATTTCTATATTCATCAAATGTTTCATCCATCTCTTTAATTTCAATTTTATAGTACTTACACTTAGCACAATTCATTTCTCATGGATGAATTTTCTAAACATAATCTTTCATTTTGTTCTTTTATAAAAAGAAGTTCCTTTTCAAGTTCCTTGTGTTTTTCTTTTAATTCATTATATTCCACACAAGGTGTAGTGTTTTCAACTAACGAACTAGATAAATTTGAATTTGATTGTTCATTAATTTTTGCCTTTAAATTTTTTGTTTTCTAAGTGCAAATGTTTATTAGCATTTTTTAATTTTTTAATTTTGCGCTTTGTAGTTTGAAGCAATTGTAATGAAGAAATAGAAGTACAAAAATGGGATTTGATTTCCTTACGTTGCTTTCGGGAGAGGCATGATTTGAACACATAGTTTGTTTGACATCTTTTTGGCATTCCTCTTCCGAAGACAGTACTTCTTCTTCTCTTCCATTTGATGTGTGCTCCATTGATACGTCAATGAGAGGAGCATTCTTGAAGACTTGTGCAAGCTTGCATATTCTCCGGTTCTTGCGATTGTTCCATACCTGTAGAAGGAGAATCATACATTTCTTCAAGAAATTTCCATACATTGTATGCACTAGAAAAGCAATATATTAATTTGAAATATCTTATGATAAAGCACAGAAAATATAGTTCATAGCTTTTGCATTTAGGTGACGCTCTTGTTTATTTGATTCATCAGCTGGTCTTGTTATTGCTATATCCCATGCATTGATATCTAATGTTTTAATAAACCTTTCTATTAACAATTTCCATTCTTTGTAATTTCTTCCTTCGAATAAGGGTGGTGCAAGAGATTTTTCTTCTTCATAGAAGTTTCCCCCACTAATAGAAGCGAGATCATGAGACGCCATTATTCCCGGTTGTTAAGCCGATTTGGAATAACCTAGCTCTGATACCACTTGTTGGATCTGTAGGCGCCCTTGGAGGGGGGGGGGGTGAATAAGGGTTTTAAAATTTCAGAGATTATGAGAGAAAATAATTCTCAGATACTACCGCCAGCGGTAGTGTTAACGCTCGGCGTTAGTAACAGTGAGAATACTTTTACGTTTGAACAATGAGAATCACAGAGTACGACTCAGAGATGAAACAATAAACATATTTTCATTAATCATTAGCTGGAAGTAAAAAACGATTACAAAACTTTTCCCAATAACGCTTGGAAAGAGGCGACCAATGAAACCTCTTTTGTTTTCTATACCGACCCTTCTCCCAAGGACCGGTTGGCTTTAGCCTATCTCTCCCTAGACAAGGCCTCAAGCCGCTCTAGCCCTTCCCTCACCGGAAAGGCCTCAAGCACTCCCTAGATCTACACCCTCGACCTAGTCGCCAACACGAGGCGAATATCCCCTAGTCCCCGCAAGGCCCTAATCGCCGTGTGGCGAGTTCTTCTACCGAACAAAAGATATAAAGGTTATAATAAGAAAAGTAAAACAAGACACAAACTAGAAACTTCCTCAAAAGTAGAACTTGATGTTGATGTAGATGCGATTATATTGGTCTTCAAGTTCTTTTGCGTTCACGAACATTGATGGAGTTCTTCGGGCTGCTTCTGAAGGTTCACTCGAGTGCTCTGAAAGTAAGGCTCCAATAAATTTTTTAACAGCAAGCAACAACGGAGGAGGCGCTGCTCTTTAAATAGATTCGACAGCTACCGCCTGCGCTAGTACTACCGCGTCGCGATAGTGACACGACGCGCACATGGATCATGGCAGTTAAGGCAACTTCTGAGCGCAAACGCTTGTGACAGCCTAGCGCGCCGTGGTAACACAATCGCCCCGCGATAGTGCAATTTCCTTCCTTCAGCCAGTATCTCTTTACAAATTTGCCCTCAATCAACTGCAGACGGGAAGTTTCCAAAAGCTACCGCCGGGCGTTATACCTAACGCGTCGCGATAGTACTTGCCAAACATAGCGACCCGTCGACATTCCTTTTTCTCCACTTTCCTTTCTGTCAATAGTTTCCAAAAATGTAACACCAGCGTCAGTACTAATGCTCCGCAGTAGATCATTTTGTCGGGCGCATTCGTCGAGCTGACCTCAGCTTTCGTCGATCTCAATCTGGTTCGTCGAACGACATCATTTTCTTCGAACACCATTTTATCTTTCGGACGCTAGCGCCAGTGTTAGTGCTAACGTGTCGCGGTAGAGTTGTAGTTCGTCGAATGGGCCTCAGCTTTCGTCGATCGTCGAACGCCCTGATATTAATTTCGTCGAACGGGCTTCTGCGTTCATCGTTCGTCGAACGGAGCACCGAGTTTGTCGAACGCAGTTCGTCGAACGGAACTAGCGCGCCACGGTAACGCAGACGCCCCGCGGTAGTAGCTTACAATTCGTCGAACGCCAGCTTGCATCTCAGCGGTTATCCTTCTCAGCGGTTTCGTCTCAGCGGTTTTGAATGCTAGCGCCATCGGTAAAGTTAGCGCGGCGCGGTAGCAACAACAACACAGCACCATGGAGTTTTGAAAGCACATAATCCTACATACTATAAACACAAAACAAGTATGATCAAGTACAATAGGATTTGTTATTGTCAAACAAAGAGATGCAGAAAGCATGTTCCAACATCTTCCACCTTCTCTTTGCCTGGGACTCCAAGCATGAGACCACCAGTGGCACCTCCATATCTGTCGGGCACTGAATCCCTGTCAGCATCTCCTCCATGATATCCACCCACTCCTCAGTCCTCATAACTGCCTCCGTCCCGAGGTATGAATTGGGGGAGAGACCTCGGAAGATGCTCAGCCAGTTGGCCCCAGGGTTATGCTGAGGAGCCGGTGCCTGCTGTGCCCTGAATGTCTCTAGTACGGTTGTCAGTGTTTGTCCCATATCCGTCTGCTTGAACGTTGTAGGAGACGGTGGTGGTGGAATGACGTTTGGAGTTGGTGGAATATTCAGTTAGAAGTGGACTTTTCATGTGATTTCCCTTTTAGGCACACCATTGCTTCCACTGCTAGTTTGTCCTTAAACTAAGCTCGCGCGGGGTGGCCCAGGTTTTGTGGACTTCTTTTCTTTTCTCCGGATCGAGATTTGCCTCTGATACCACTTTGTAAGACCCTTTTTTCTGTTGAAAACCCTGGTCTAATGCTCAGAACCGCTGCTTTGCGGTGACACCCTCACTAGGGAAGTTCGCCGCTACAAAACATCGATCATGTCGGCCTTATCGATCACAAAGAAGTAAAGCTTAAGCAGACTTATAGAAGCCAAGTCCATATCATATAAAAGTAAAATCATCATAAAAAGATGTCCACATCAAATGTCTGAATAGAAAGGTACGACAAAATAAAGGGCTCATGCCCTGTACATCAATTTCTCACTACATTTTCTCTCGCGGAAGCATAAAATACTAAAGCTAAATGATGCTCACGGATCCTGCCAATGGTGCTCCCGTGCTAGACTGCCCCGTCTCCATCTACACTAGCCTCTGGTGCTGCAGCATCTCCTCGGTCCCCTAAAATGATAAGGTCCACTGACCGTTAGTCAAAAAGACTAAACCAATCCCCCACCCCTCCCCTAGTGACTCTTAGGCACCGAGCGTGAGGAATGAAGTGGAGGACAATAAGGGGTGTAAACTATAGCAGGTGACGTGGACATAATCTACAAGGAATGTCTACCACTACGCAATATATATCGTAACTAAAGCAGTAAGTAAAGTAAAGTAAGAACAAGTAAAGTAAACAAGTAGAGCAATTATATAAAAGGCAAGTAAGGAAAATTAATCGTTGATTTATAGGAATGCCCGCACAAACCTATAGACCAAGGGGTCGTTTAGCAATGCCTATCGTATAAGAAGTCCCATAACCAACTTATACGATAGGGGTAGGGGTTGAAATGCAATGTTGATGTTATGTCATGCAAGGTATGTAGTTAGATGCTATGTTCACACAAGTGCAACTCACGCACTACGACTCTATGCGCATAGACCCTTAGTTCCCCCTTTTTGGAGCTAACAAAACTCCCAGGATACTCCCGTAGTGGCAAACGGAAGTCGTGAGTTAGGCCTCGCCCACCTCTAGGTTGGTATTTGCACTACCGAACCTAGACCTATCGTACGCCTCGACACTAAGAACACACCAACGGAGCTACTGAGTACTCTTGCTGGTTAGACCACCATACTTGTCTTGGTAAAGAGTTGTCCACACTTACCGAGCCCAAGTATTAATGTCGGTGCAACGACCAGCAACACTAAGGACCCACCACCCTATGCACATGAAAACACGTTAATCATCTACCTCTAAGCCATAAGCTCCCCGGGCTAACCCGTCCGTCACAACAAACATTGCTGAGTCACAATCCACCAGACTAAATTAGTCTACTGCTACAACCACAGAGCCTTCCGCTCGTAAGACCAAACCGACTAACATACCCATGACCACGGGGTGTGAGTGAGTGTATTACTAAGTTAATCTTGTATAACAACTTAGCCCTATAATTTATGGTTAACCTTGGATTTCCTGAGGATTACCCTGTAAGGGGCTCGCTACAGTACTAGAAACTATAATGGAATGATACCCCAAGGCTCCCTTTCTCAAGGCATTTAATGTTATTGGTAACTACCCATATGCATGACCCTCTTACCATTTCACTAGTGTTAACCCTAGGTGGTTTATGACACACTAGGGGAAAGATGATCTTTCGTCAATCCTAAGCCCGTCCTTACCCTTAACTCACCAAGCACTCTAGCCACATAAACTCCTTTTTGGTGGCCTCAACCTCTTCTAACTGACCACATACACCAACTAAAACCCAATTCCTCTCAGTAGGTCACTAGTTACCCAAGTTTTACCATTTTACTATACACAGAACAAACGAAATATATGAAACTCATAAGTAGAGGTGCTCCAAATATTCACCCACATTACACAATATTATTACTGGAAGACTATCATGGCATTATAAGACTAAATCCAAAGTTTCATATTTTTCCTTAACATTTTAGCATTTATTTTAATTTCTCCAACATTTGCCAAGTATGAATATGAACATGAAGTGTAAGGTATTCTTATGATATGAATCCCATAAAATTAAGATAATTCTATCATGCCAAAATAACAGTAAGTACAGAGTGTCACAATTTTACAATCAGGAATTGTCCTCTAATTATAATATTTAGCATCTTTCCAAAGTTCGAGATTAATGAAAGGACCATAAAAAATACTTATCCAAAAATTATGGAAAATTTACTAGACCTTCATATTAGTCAGAAAGTTCTACTGGACAAATTTCAGAATTTATAAAGGCAAATTAATCACATAAATAAATATTCCAAAGAAACCCTATATAGAGAAAATTGTGAAGGAACCTACTGTTAAATAATTCCAAAAATTATGAAAGAAATAATAGATCTATAATATGATCATAAAGGCTTTCATACTGAGTTTCACAATTTATGGAAATAATTTTCTCACCTAAATAAATATTCCAAATAAATCCTAATATGAACATGTTGTGAAGTAGCCTACTGATAACAATCTCCAAAAATTATACAAAAATTTACAGAGTTTCCCAGTGCTCTGAAATGTCCTAGCATCAAGTTGCAAATTTTTCCAGAGAGTATTGGACCCTCAATTATTTTTCTTGAGTCTACAACAGAATAAGTGCCTTGTGAATGAAGTACTAGTTAAATCATTTAATTAATTACACAAAAATTACCAGAGGTCCACCATATGATTATAAAGGCACTACCAAGATTTCATCACCATCCAAGACCATTTGAATATGTAAATCTCTTTAATAATGAAAAGTCCCAAAAGGGGTGTAACCTAATTTAGGGGGAATAAGGGTTCCTAAATTCCTTCTAAAATTTCATAGGGTATTATTACACCCTTTGAACTTGTACACCAAATTTTATGGCCATTCAATAACATTTGACCCCATGTCCTTCATAAAACTCAATGTGCAATCCTAAGGGAAAAGCTAGGGTTTTGGGGAAAATCCACCCCACATCACCCCAACTCACTCATGGAGGTGTTTTAGGTGATCCTAAACCAGGGGCCAAGGTTTCAACTCATGTTGATGAGTTTTGACCACAATACCCCAAGGTAAACACCATACCCTAATTTTGACCTAGTTTGACCCAACTTGGGTTAACCAATTACCCAACTAAATCAGTCCCAATTGGGCTGAAATGTTTACCAAGGTCATATAATAAGCCTAAGGAGCACCCACCAAAATCTGGAGGGTATTCGGGGTCATTAGACCCATTAATTAATTAACATTTGAATTATGAAATTATTACAAAAACCTTAGAAAAATGTTATCCTAAAATCCCCATCTTTTGATATGATATGGGGGTTGATATAAGTAGCCTAGGTTTCAATTTTCAAGTCAATCCCATGACCCAATCAAAAGATATTCAAGGAATGATGGCTGCTCTACCCTAGGGACCAGTCCTACCAAAATGGCTCTACAGGGGGATACAGTGCCCTTATTGGCCTGAAACAAATTTTCATTTAATCTACACTCCAAGGGCTACAAAGTTTATGTTGGGAACTTTTTCATCAGAGGTAGTCTAGTATTTTTATTAATTAAAAGAAAATACTGCAAATAGTGTCACGGAAATGAAATAAAACATTTAAACCATATAAAATGATTCTGCATGAATCTTGGTGCAGATCTGACGGCGGCTGGCTTTCTTCTTCCTTCAGCCAAGGGCTGAGATGCTCCCGTCTTGGGCTCAATTCCTCCTCACTTTCCCTGCCACCTGAGCGCCGCCCCGACTGACCAATTCCACCACCACCTTCGTGGAGGTGGTGGCCGACGATTAGAGCTGGTTGGCCGGCCGGAGGTGGCTGGAGTGAGGGGATTTTGCGGGGGAAAGAGGGCTCAAAATGAGCCCTCTTGAAAGCACGATCCGAGCGCAATTGAGCTAGCACTAGAGGAGAGGAAGCGGATCAGACCTGTGTGGGGGCTTGGTGGCGCATATTCCGGCGAGTCGCCATTGCTTGTGGTGGAGATTTTGGTGCCATGCCGATATAGGCCTCCTCTGCACGATTCTCACTGGATGGTTGGGAATTCTCTTCCTCTCTGATCACTAAAGATAAAGGGGGTTTCAATTCTAGCTTGGGGTGGCTTTATTACTGAAAGCCATTAATGTCCATTACTAGGATTTCGGTTATACTTGGGGTGGGGGGGGGGGGGGGATGAACTGGCCATCAATTAGGCCAGGAAGAAGCTGAAAACTTCTCCTCTCCCCAAGGGGAGATGAAGGGTGCCATCAATTGCTCAGATTGGGGGTTTCTTCTTCCTCCCCAATAACTCCCCTCTCTTTCTCTCTCTTCCAAATTGGGATCTCTCTCTCTCCTAGACAAATCTCTTGAAATTGAATGGCAAACTCAGCAGCATTCAATCCCCCATTAGGTGGTGGACCACATCCATTGGGTCTAGCTCAAGTGGATTGGGTTCAATTTGGGTAAAGTGGGTCATTTTGACCTAAATTGAGGATAAGGTTGACTTTAGTCAAATTGACCACTTGGGTTGACCACAATGGGTGGTTAGTGACCATTTGGACCCTTTTATGGATTAGTAAGGTTTAGGTGGAGTCAATTTGGCAAGGTGAGGGTGAATTGCCCCTTAATAGGGCACTTTTGACCAAATTAGGGCTAGACTTGACTTTGGTAAAATTGGCCAAATTGAAGGTCCCATGATGGGGATTTTTAGTCCATGAGGTCCCTAGCGTCCCCATAAGGGTAGGGGCAGGGTCAATTTGGCATAATGGAGGCCAATTGGCCCTAGTTGAGTTAGTTTGACCAATTTAGGGTTAGGGTTGACTTTGGTCAATTTGGCCTCTTTGTTGGACCCCAATGGATCCCTGGTGCTCCAAGGAGACCCCTAATGGGTTAGGGATACTATGGTGGGGTCAAGATTCAAGGTGAGGCCCAAAAGTCCAACTCTAGGCTAGGTATCTGAAAACTGCTATTTGCAGACCACTTGGGTTTTCTCCTTCTCACCCAAGCTCACATGGTCTTGAGCTCTTCATATGGTTTTTTCATGACCTAGTCATGATAAAACCAACTTGGTGGTCTAGTTGTTTGGGGGATGTTACAATCTTGACTTCTCAACTAATTGTTATCGCAAACTATGCCAATAGCCCAAATGTTGCAAGACCTTACATCTGAAATCACGACTTTTGATAGGGAAGTGCGATCGGTAGTCGTGCCTATTAAAGGCTTTATATCTTTCTTCAATGATATAAAGCAGGGGGAGAATTTTTCTAGCAGGCAGCAACCTCCTCAAGACTCTATCGATTCAACAGCAATCCCTCTCTCCCTCATCTTTAAAGGAGAGCCTGCTGTTTCATCAAAATTACAGCTTACAGATGCAGCCACTCAGGGGGATCCATCACCTCCAAGATTCCTGCCCTCAATACAGGGGGAGTCTTCAACATAGGGTGAGAATCCTTTATATTTAGATGATCAAATCTATGTCATGAGCACTTAAGAATACATTGATAACACTTAGACACCCAGTCCTGATCCTCTTCAATTCAACTACTGCACCTTCTCCTGCCAAGGGTCCTGATCAAGAATTTGTTTCAGTTGAGTTTGTCCTAAATCATCCTGCCACAGATTAGATCCCAACACCAGCTCTGCCTCCCTCTCCACCACATGCTCCAAGACAAACAACTGAACCCATCCTTCCAACACCTATCTTCAGAGGAACACCTCCTTATCAAGGTAGAGGAAGAGGAAGAAGGGGCAGGGGAAGGATACCTATTTGGGAGTGGTATACAAAAGAACATAGGAAGGAATACAGTAAGAATAAATCTTATTACAAGAAATATGAAAAAGGTTGAATTTCTAGAGAACACAATGCAAACCTACTGATAAGTAATATTTTTGCCTAATATTATTATAGTTTTTTGGCTAATAATAATTTGAATTTATAAATTATAAGTCTATTTTAACTAAATAATCATTTCTATTTATAATTGTTCACTAACTTAAGTTTGTTTTATGTTTTTCAGGATTTATGGAGTTTTTGCTGAAAAATGCAAGTACACGCCTTAAGTCACACCCGTGACCAAGGGCGTGTCAACATAAAACTCATTCCAGACCTATTGCCGCCAACCTGGAATGATCCTTAGAAGAACTTCCAATGTCACGCCCGTGACTTTCCAAGTCACGCCTGTGACTTTCCATTGTCACGCCCGTGAACCCTGCCTCTAGCTCAGTCGGTCGTGTCCTGAAGCCATGACGCGATTTCTCCAAGTACACGCCCGTGACTTCCAATGTCACGCCCTTGTAACCTCCCTGCCAGCAGATAACACCCCAGATCACGCCCCAAGGATGCTTCGCCAATGTCACGCCCGTGTAGCTCCAATGACACGGGCGTGTAACTCCTTTGCCGCCAGAGTCACGCGCTTCCCGCCAAAGATTTCCCGCACCAGCATATGTTTTAAGATTACACGGCCTTGGTCACGGACGTGACCAAGGGCGTGACGCACTTGTAATGCCTGCAGTAACTCAAGAACGCACCTCTCCCGCTCCAGCTACGATCACGCCCATTACACGACCTTGGTCACGGGCGTGACCATGGGCGTGTAACCCCAACTTTTGCCTATAAAAAGGCAGCTCTTCCAGATCTCAAGGATCCCTTTTTCCACCCTCCTTGGGTCGAAACTTCTTTCCTTCTGCCCCCTTTTGGGGCAGAATTGTTCTTTTCAATTCCTGTATTAGTTTAGATTTCAATTTTATGTAATTTCAATTTATGCAACGTAGTCTTACTTTTCATTTCATGCCAAGTTTTCAATTCTTATGTAATGCAATTTCTTTTTAATAAAAATGTCTTTTCCATTCATTTACTCTTATTTTCATGTCAATTAGATTAATATTTGAATCTTGAAATTTGCAAACCTTGGATGAAATATTCTCTTATTCGTTTTTATCTCTTTTCCTCCTTCGATTTATTCTTGAATATTAATGTATCGTGTTCATATTTCGGTTATGAATTGCGATATTTGTTTTCAAACTCTAGTTAGCCGAACCAGCTCGTGAGTATGAATCGATCGCTCAAGGATAAAAAAAAGTAGAACGCAATCCTTGAATGAGGACAACGGTACCCTTCCAGATTGGAGTAAAAGCCAATAGTGGGATTCACCTCGTAAAGCGAGTCTTAGGTTATCAATTATAGAATGGAAATTCAATTGATATTTCCTAAACTTAGTTGGGCGTAGTCCTCGAAAGAGGTACGTTCATAGTTCGAGAATCTCCATGGTCAAGGATCGGATTAGAATTTATCTCTTTTGATTTTTTTTCCAAGTGCGCTTTGATCAAGATTTCTTTTCTTTTCATTATTTCTATATTTTAATTTTAATTATAAATTATCACTAATAAAATATTATTCGTTAAAATAATAGTTTTGTTTTCCCGAAGTAAAAGTACTCGACAGCCCTGAGTCTAATACGACCTTAGTTTTTAGAGCCTATACTACATTCGATACGGTACACTTGTCGTTGTCGTTTGCAAGCATTGTTTTGCACATCAAGTTTTTGGCGCCGTTGCCGGGGAATTTTTTATCGATATTTCGAAAAGGGGAAATGCTATTAATTTTATCTTTCTTGTTTTTTTTTTAAATTAAAAAAAATGTAAAAATGAAAAAAATCATGCTATAATTAAATTCTTGGAAAGGACGATTTGGGCTTGAATTCCCATCACAGCCTCTAGTACCTTGCGAGCCCTTCACCGGGTTGACCATTGGAAGTCCAAGACTAATTAAAACATATCAAAAAATTTTATTTTCCTATTTTTCTTTTCTTTTCTTTTTCGTACTTAGTTTTCAACATTGGAGACAATGTTGAATTTTAAGTATGGGGGTATATTTCCTAATATTTAAAATAAAAAAAATCCAAAAAAAACAAAAAAGTATATAAAAATTTCAAAACTTACAAAATTAATGATAATCAAGTACCCCCCCTTAGTTAGGTTTTTGCTATTTCTAAAATCAAACATTTGAGAGTTTATTTATAAGCATTTTTAACTATTTTTAATTAGCTAATCTTCTATTTTATCATGGTTAGTAAAAATTTAATTTTTAGTTGATTTAGTTTTAAGGAATTTTTTATGATCTTAATTTGATTAGAGTAATTTATTTTGCACTTTTTCTCTTTTATTTTAATTAGTCTCAATTTTGTTGTAGTTGTGCTTAACAACTTTTGATTTTAATTATTTTTACCTCATGCTTTTAGATCCTTAGGAAATTTCAATTTACTATAGTTGCTCTCAAAAATTTTCAATTTAATCTAAAATTTATTTTATCCCTACCCAAAGAAAAAAAGAGTTATTAAACGATCATATGTCATGGAAATAAGAGGATAAAATTCATTATTTCCTAAACATATGCACCTCCCTTTTATGAAGTTTATTATGAAAAGATTATATGTCATGGAAAATGAGAGGATAAAATTCATCATTTTCCTAAACATGTACAAGTAGAAAAAAAAAAGATGGGGTGAGAGGATAAAATTCATCACCTCCAATCAAAGCTAGCTTGATGTTTACCCAAACCCCTTTAGCCAATATAATTGATTTTAGACTCAAATTAAAATATTGGGAGAGAATAAGTAGTAGTTTGAATTTATCCGTAAGCCTCTTCAAAATTGGAGTTTTTATAATTCTAATCTAATTTTGATTCGCAAATTACTTAATTTTGTCTGCTAGTTAAATAATTTGAGAATTCTTGGCTAAATATTTCTCTCTTTTTATCATATTTTCAAAATTTAGGACTTATCTCTTAAATCCCTAAATTTTATTTTAAGCTTTCTTTTTATTCAAGAAAATTTTAGTTTAATTAGAAATATTATTAATGTCTTATGAATATATATCATACTTTTGCTCTGGAATATAAAAAGCTTAAGTATGGGGGTATTTGATGAATAATATTTTTGCCTAATATTATTATAGTTTTTAGGCTAATAATAATTTGAATTTATAAATAATATGTCTATTTTAACTAAATAATCATTTCTATTTATAATTGTTCACTAACTTAAGTTTGTTTTATGTTTTTCAGGATTTCTGGAGTTTTTGCCGAAAAATGCAAGTACACGCCCTAAGTCACGCCCGTTACCAAGGGCGTATCAACATAAAACTCATTCCAGACCTGTTGCCGCCAACCTAGACTCATCCTGAGAAGAACTTCCAATGTCACGCCCGTGACTTTCCATTGTCACGCCCGTGACTTTCCATTGTCACGCCCGTGAACCCTGCCTCTAGCTCAGCCGGCCGTGTACTAAATCCATGACGCGATTTTGCCAAGTACACTCCCGTGACTTCTAATGTCACGCCCGTATAACCTCCCTGCCAGCAGATCACACCCCAGATCACACCCCAAGGATGCTTCGCAAATGTCACGCCCGTGTAGCTCCAATGACACGGGCGTGTAACTCCTTTGCCTCCAGAGTCACTCCCTTCCCGCCAAAGATTTCCCATGCCAGCATCTGTTTTAAGATTACACGCCCTTGGTCACGGGCATGACCAAGGGCGTGACGCGCTTGTAACGCCTGCAGTAACTCCAGAATGCACCTCTCCCGCTCCAGCTTCGATCACGCCCATTACACGCCATTGGTCACGGGCGTGACCAAGGGCGTGTAACCCCAACTTTTGCCTATAAAAGACAGCTCTTCCAGATCTCAAGGATCCCTTTTTCCACCCTCCTTGGGTCGAAACTTCTTTCCTTCTGCCCCCTTTTGGGGCAGAATGGTTCTTTTCAATTCCTGTATAAGTTTAGATTTCAATTTTTTGTAATTTCAATTTATGCAATGTAGTCTTACTTTTCATTTCATGCAAAGTTTTCAATTCTTATGTAATGCAATTTATTTTTAATAAAAATGTCTTTTCCATTCATTTACTCCTTTTATTTTCATGTCAATTAGATTAATATTTGAATCTTGAAATTCGCAAACCTTGGATGAAATATTCTCCTATTCATTTTTATCTCTTTTCCTCCTTCGATTTATTCTTGAATATTAACGTATAGTGTTCATATTTCGGTTATGAATTGTGATATTTGTTTTCAAACTCTAGTTAACGTCTCGATCGCTCAAGGATAAAAAGAGTAGAAAGCAATCCTTGAATGAGGACGACGTTACCCTTCCGGATTGGAGTAAAAGCCAATAGTGGGATTCACCTTGTAAAGCGAGTCTTAGGTTATCAATTATATAATGGAAATTCAATTGATATTTCTTAAACTTAGTTGGGCGTAGTCCTCGAAAGAGGTACGTTCATAGTCTGAGAATCTTCACGGTCACGGATCGGATTAGAATTTATCTCTTTTGATTTTCATTCCAAGTGCGCTTTGATCAAGATTTGTTTTCTTTTATTTATTTCATTATTTTAATTTTAATTATAAATTATCACTAATAAAATATTATTCGATAAAATAATTGTTTTGTTTTCCCTAAGTAAAAGTACTCGACAGCCCAGAGTCTAATACGACCTTGGTTTTTATAGCCTATACTACATTCGATACGGTACACTTGCCATTGTCGTTTGCAAGCATAGTTATGCGCATCACCTACACTAATCCATAACTTGATAAACTGTTAGAGGATATTGGTGATAGAGAAAGGTATGAATATGAGACAGGCTAAAGGGAAGAAAAAGAGATTCATGGATATTCTGAAATGAGGAAAATAATTTGTTGAAAAGGAAGAACTGACTAAGGTAATTCCAATCAAATCCACTTTATTTGATCATACAATGTATGCTACAAAGAATCCTCAAGCAAAAATGCTAGAACGAGTAGGGCAACTCCACAGAGGAGGGATTGAGTGCAATCCAAACGATGCAGTACATCTCCCTCAGAAATGAAAGTGAGGAGAAAAGACACCTGAAGAAGAGATAGAGAAAAGCAAGATCATGTCTACAAAAGCCTCAACCTCTGGGAAGGAACAAGCAATTGCTAATGAATCAAAAGCAAGGTCTGCTGAATCAAATCCTGATAAAGAGCCTGAATTAAATGATCTAAGCCTAGAAGTTATAAATCCGATGACAGCCTAGGTCTTTGGTCTTGGTTTCACACTCAAGGATGTTCATCCTAATATAGAAATATTCCTAGAGAAACTATTCAAAGCTCATGGAAGAACACAGAAGAACCCAGAGAAAGCCACTCCTGCAAACTTCAAATATGTGGAAAATAAATACAAGAGGGTATATGAGGACTTATTCATATTTCTCAAAGAAAGGAAGTGATACTCTATTTGGGTAATCTATGATAAACTTTTGTTGATCAATAATCGGATGCCTTTTCTATTTATCAACACATCTAGTTTATTCTTTTGAAATTATCTTGTATGTTTGTTTGTGCAACAACATTGAAAAATTACTTTGAACAAATTGTAAAATTTATTAAGATATATAGGGGGAGATTGTTGGGAAAAACCCTTTGATTTAGCTTAACAAATTACCTAAAAGTGATTTTATCTCTTAGGATAAATTACCCATTGTATAGTAAGGGTAATCTGGTCATTAGATGTCTTAGGATCTCACACTCAACCTAGGGTGTTAAGTCCAGATCAAAAGAAGTATAACTTGGGCTTAGTTAACATTTGCGTCGAATAGAATTCGACACAACATCGAATGGATGTCGAAGCTACTCTGACTAGAAGTTCATTCTTCTGTCGAAGCAACTCAAGTCGACGTCATGTCGAATGGATATCGACGTAGAGTCCATGGACTTGTCGAAGTATCTTGAGAATTAAACGTAGCTCATACTTCAAATCAGAGCATAAGGAAGTATATGTTGAAGCCATTCAAAGTCGACGCAACGTCGACTTCATCTCGACGCAGATAATGCAGTTCAGAGCCCAACAATCAACTCGACGGTTACGTCGATTGGGTATCGACGGAACATCGACTAGCTGAGTTTAATCAGAGCAAGGATAAATTCGAAGCTGCTCCTACAAGAACTCGAAGAAGCGTCAATTAGAGAGGAAGTGAACTCGACGCTACGTGGAATACAGTCTGAAAAAGGGAAACCTTTTCAGCTGTCATTTTGAACCTTCTCTCATGGACCACTTCACTCAAGACCTTTCTCCAACGACACATTAATTGCCTGAAATAGAAAGAAGGATTAATGAAGACAAAGTTCTTTCTTGGAAATAAGCTTAGTATCGGTGGATGGGTCGGGAATTAAAGAAGGAAGGATTAAAGGTCCAGACAAAAATACCTTTTCAGGCATTACCAGAAAAAAAAAACAAATTCAAAAATTAAACAGGGGCAATAAAAGGCAAGAGAAGAAAGTGAAAGATAGAGCATTACTCACAAACGGCATACCGTTCCATTAGGTCTCCTTCTTCCTCCTCTCTCTCACAGGAACCCTAATAGAAGAAAAATACAGAGAAGAAATAACTGCTGCTCTCCTTCTCTCTAAGAACAGAACAGAACAAGGCTGCTCATCAACATAATCTTATAGCATCCAAAGTTCAATCAGAAAGAAGATAGAAGGATCTGACAAACATAGCTTCTGCAAATTATCACCATCATAAGCAGAAGTTCATCAAGAGCAGTTCCAGTGAAAAGATACAAGAAGCTATTCTTCATACATCCATCATAAGAATTCTGAAAACAGAATTCCTACACCCTTCCTCTTCTTCTTCTTTCTTTCTAATTCCTCTATGTAAAAGAGTTTTATTAATCTCTCTTTCAAAGGATTTTGTTGTTCAAGATCGCCTTATCAAAGGATCTGGTGGTTCAAGATCACCTTATCAAAAGATCTGGTGGTTCATGATCTCCTTGTCAAAAGATCAGTGGTTCTGAGAGTCTCCTTACCAAAAAACTCAGGCACAGTGGTGCATCCCAACTAGGTGGTAGAAGAGGGGAGTACCCACATTTTGGGGAACCTCTATTAAAAATTATGTGTCTTCTGATTTGTCAATTTTATGTGTTGTCCCACATAGCTTTGATTTCATTTAATGCTTTTCTTTCATTACTTTACTGCAGTTATTTAATCTGTGATTTATCTTGGAAAGGCATAATACTTAGGTTTTATTGTACTTGCACAAATAGAATAGAAATAAATTTAAATCTCTATCCCCCTCTAGAGGATTCTCAGAGGCACACTGTGCACTTTCAACTAACATACATAAAAGGAAATGAAAACCTCAAATCAAGTTTATGCTTCACTCAATGTTTTTCTCGGGTAAACCTTAAGCTTTTTAATTAATTTGAAAAGAGAGAGATTCTTAGGTTTTTTAAAACAATTTTATTTGTCCCAATTCTCTTCGACATCGTGCGCTAAAGGAGATTAACCACTCATTGGAAAGGGGACGGCTTTAGTGATTAAAAAATACATGAAAATATTTTAAGTGAATACGGTTGTGTTTAGCAAAAACAAAGGAAAAGAACTCACTAATTTAAAAACTCACACACTGTACAATAGTTTAAATGATAAGTTATAAATCTAAGTTAACACACTCACACAATCTACGAGATTGGAAAACTAAATTAACAAAGAAAGACAAATTACTCTCAGACACACACCCACTATACTTGAATTGAAAAACTTAATTGAAAGAAAGCATAAAAACTATCTCATACACACACAAACACACACTACGTTAAAATGAAGGAAAGAAAAAAAAAACTAAATTTGCAAAGAAAGTCAAGTTAAACTCATACACGCACCACTCTACTTTAATTAAAAGCTAAAATAACAAAAACTTAAATTAAACTCATAGACACACACTCACAACATCAAGGAAACTAAATTAAAAGAAAACAAAATTAAAACTCATACACCAACACACACAACATTAATTTAAAAATTAAATTAACAAAAATAAAAATTAAAAATTACTCTAATACACACACACACACACACACACTCAAACATAAAGAAAAACTAAATGAAAACAAAAACAAAAACTATTCTCATACACACACAAACACTCTAACATAAAGAAGAAAAACTAAATTAAAATAAAATAAAATTCATACACACAAACAAACATAAAGAAGAGAAGAACAAGATTAGGAAATAAGTTATTTCATTTCAAAAAAAGAGATTACGACAACACTAAGAGAGAGAAAATTACAAGTACAAAAAAACTTGAAAAGAACAAAGAAAACACACAAAAGTGGCTCAAAAATACACTAAATACAACAAATTTGTGAACACTTGGCCTCAGTAGAATCCCTTTATTTATAGGCAAAAAATAACACTAAGAGAGAGAAAATTACAAGTACAAAAAAACTTAAAAAGAACAAAGAAAACACACAAAAGTGGCTCATAAATACTCTAAATACAACAAAATTATGAACACTTGGCCTCAGTGGAATCTCTTTATGTATAGGAAAAAATTTGGATTTACACGCCCTCGGTCACGACCGTGACCAAGGGCATGACCAGAAGTTTGTTGGAGGGGCCTGGACAGTTGGCCATCGAGATGGATCTGGAAGGCTTGAGCAAAAAGGTGGCTGAACACGGGCGTGACCCATTAGACTGCCTCGATCACGGGCGTAACCGAGGGCATGACTTGATCACTTTGCTGGCTTGCTCTGAATTTGGCCAAGAAATGAGTTTTTGGAGTTTTAAGTTTACACGCCCTTGTTCACAAGCGTGACCGCGGGCGCGATCTAACAAAAAATACCAAAGTTCTGAAAAAAGAGAAATGAAGCTATGTTAGTAAGGAAATAATAAAAACATGCAATTTATTCAATAATTTACATAAAAAATTTACAATTTTAATAAAAACGGTACTTAAATACATCTAATTTACTACTTATCAAATACCGCCATACTTAGGCTTTTGCTATTCCAGAGCAAAAGTAAGAGAGATATCCGTACAGAATTAACTTAAGTTTTAATTTTAGGCTATCATTTTAATCAAAAGGGGGACCAAAAAATAAAAAAACCGAAGTATAAAGAGTTAAGTCCTAAATTATGCAAGTGATTTAAGTAGAGAGAAATGTCTTAGCCATAAGACTTCTTATGAGAATCAAATAGCAATTAAAATTGCAATCATTAGTAAACAAGGTTAGATCGAAATTATAAAAACCTTTGCTTTAATGAAATTTGAAGGTGTTTACCCAGAAGACCGCTACCTAAACAGTACCTCTCTCAGACCAGGCGGTTTGATGTGTCAAGTGGCCCAGCTCCAAAACCCACGGGTCTCTCGGCCCAACTTGAACCAATCCGGGCGGTCTGACAGTCCAGACCGCCCCCAGGATTGAAGACTGCCAAGGCTCATGTCTAGAAGGCAAGCCGTGATCTCAGGTAAGAGGCCGCCTGAGTTTCTTCATTGCCTTGATCGCAGCGCATTTTGACCCCGGCCAATACAGATCAGATGCTCAAGCCGTCGAGCTGCGCGGCTTCTTTCTTTTTCCCTTCTGTATCCCATCACCCCCTGACCGATTCTCCTGTATCCGGGCAGGCGGTTATTTTATCCCTGCCCGTTTGGGCAGGCCCCGGAGCCTATAAATAGGGTTCGACAACGTTCCCAAGACACGCACACTCAAATCCTGAGCCCACCTGTTAGAGATGCGGTCTCAAGTTTAATGTCTTACGGTTTGTCTGACCGGCCAGCTTCTCTTTTCCTTGCACTGTAACACGCTGTAATTACTTTATATAAACCAAGGGAAAGCCAGTCACAGGAGTGGCATTTGCCATGATAGGCGATGTCTGGTCTCGACCGCTGCCAGCAGTCTAATTCTCTCTAATCAATAGTAATCGACATTTCGCAGCCACCGCTTTTCCCTCGCTTCTCTAGCGTCGATCGCGGAGGCGCATTTTCGAATTCAACAGAAACACGCGACCTTCAGATTGAGGATTGTCGGTGAAATCTTTGCTAAGATGTCAGACCGCCAGTTCCCTCAAAGAGACCACTCCAACCATAGTGATGATTCTCTATGGGAAGCCTTGGAGAATTCTAAGCGGGAAGTCGAGCGGGCTCAGAAGACGACTGATCAATGTCTAGAAGTGATCAGTCAGGCCTTGGCCTTGTTAATCGAGCGGCTAGTTCCTCAGCAAGCCGTGGTTAACCAGGCGGTGACTCCAGTCCCTCCTCCTCCTCCTCCTCTGTACCAGCTACCATAAGTCGCCAACTTCCAACCACTTCAAGAAGGTTTTGTAGCTCGGCAAACCTTCTATCAAGAGGCCGCTCAAAGCATGACGGCTCGAGTTCTAGATTTCCAAGGGGCGGCTTCTCATGCATCCCTCCTCTATTACCAGACGGCCTGTCATCCAGAAGCCGCAGTCCGTTCTTCATACCAAGCGGCATGTCCCCGAGTAGCCGCAGCCTCGCCGACTTATTATTCTGTCCCTCTTCTCTATGAGGACGTTGAAGAGACTTCTCCATTTGTGGATGATGTTCGAGGGGAGCTAGCCCCAAATAACTTTAGGGAGCCGCATCTGTCGGCATACAATGGGGAAGCTGACCCAACTATTCACCTCCAGGCCTTTGAGTCGGCCATCGCCTTGAGAACTCTCATTGATGCCACCAAGTGCAAGCTCCTTGTAACGTCCTTTGATGGACAAGCAAGGGAGTGGTTCTACAGGTTAAACTCTCGATCCATCAGCTACTTCTCAGAGTTGCGTAGAGAATTTCTTCTTTGATTCTCTACCTCGAAGAAGAGGAAAACTAGCCCAGGTGCCCTTTTCGAAATAAGGCAATGTGAAGACGAGACTGGGGCTTGTTTCGTTGACTGATTCCAGAAAGAGATCATGGAGATCCAGAATGTGGATCCTGAACTATATCGAGTTACTCTGATTCATGGCCAGAGGGAAGGCCCACAAAAATTTGAAGCCCACATCAAAGAACCGAAAACTTATCAGGAGATGATAAGTTTGGCAAATATGTTTATAAGGGGTGAAAAGAGTAACCCCGGGTATGTCGCAAAGCTGCTCAACGAAAAGGATCTACCCAACTCATCTTCCACTCAACAACCACCATACCACCATCCACCTCAGCCCGATTTTGAACCCTGTGCTCAGAGAGGGAGAAACTTCAGGCACAAGCAACCATCCTTTGGCCATCAACAATTTTAAGATCAGAAACCGTCGTTGGCTGCCGCACCCGCTCCTTCCATGACCATTCCGCAAATAATGCCAGTATATCTGCCACAATATACTGCGCAACCACCTCCAGCTGCTCCATACATCCAATATGATGATTCACAAGAATCATTTACCCCCCTTATTGTCACTATGGACAAAGTCGTCCAGATTCTGCAGAAGAGGCCAGATTTCAAGAGGTATGCCCCCTAAAGTCGGATGTTCGAAATTGAAATCCGAACCAATTATGCGAATACCATAAAGAAGGAGGGCATCTGACTGATAATTTTCAGGCCCTCTGCTTGCTGATAGAACGGCTTTTGGGAGAAGGAAAGCTCTGAGGCCTGATCCGGAAGGAGGTGCCTATTGAACCGTCGGCTGAAAAGGGAAAAGAAGTACCAGAGGTTACTTGGGAATGTGCCGATGTAGAAGCCGTCGGTTGCTATGAGGATATTCATCCCATAATAAAATGCATCGAGGTGAATGATGAAGTTCCTCTCGGCAACATCGACTGTATTCATGGGGGAGCTGGACACGAGTCCTCTCGCAAATCAAGTGTTGTGAGGGTCTTTAAGCATGAAGTGGCATCCACCTCAACTTCTGCTCCTGAAAGCTCGATCATCACTTTTGGCCAGGAGTACCTTCCTCCAAATGCAAATCCTTTTGATGACACCGTGATGATCAAAGCCATCATCGAGAATTATACGGTACACAAGATTTTGATCGACACGGGAAGTTCAGTCAATCTTCTCTTCCACCAAACTTTTGAAACCCTGAAGACTGGAAAGCCTCTGCTTTCCACCGAAGGGCCCCTCTACGGCTTATAGGGAGAGAAGAAGGAAGTGGAGGGTTGTGTAAAGCTTCTGGTATATCTAGGGAGAATAACGAAGTTAATCAACTTTGTGGTTGTGGATGCACCGAGCAGTTACTGTCCATCTTCGGAAGGCCTATTCTGAATGCCTACAGAGCGGTGGTGTCTACCTTCCATCTATCCCTCAAGTTTGCATCCGAAGGAAGACAATATTGGATTCGGAGTAATCCGAAAGTAGCTCTGGAATGCTACGTGCGAACAATCAACATGATCAATGATATTCCACTTCCTAAACTTCCAGTTAAAATTCTTGAAGTTGCTAAGCCTCCAGAAGCTGTGGAAGAGAATAAAGATGGAGAAGGGGCTCACCTGGAACCCGCCCAGGTAACCTAAGAGGTCCCCATTGCTGAAGGGGAAGAAAAGTAGCTGATCATTAATGCTGAGCTATCAGAAGAGGAGAACGTTCAACTGATCTCCTGTCTTCTGGAGAACTTAGACATCTTCGCCTGGTCGGCGGAGGATATGCCCGGAGTGGATCCAGATGTCGCTTTCCATCATCTCAACGTCTCTTCCGATTTCAAGCCAATCCAACAGAAGAAAAGGGACGTGACAACCAAGATGGCGGTGCCCCTCAGAGAAGAAGTTGCCAAATTTCTTAAAGAAAAATTTATTTTTGAAATCCAATACCCCACTTGGATATCTAATGTTGTAATGGTGAAAAAATCGAAGGGGGGGGGTGGGGGGGGGGGGGGGGGGAGTGGCCTATGTGTATAGACTTTACAAAGCTCAATAAAGCGTGCCCCAAAGATTGCTACACTCTGCTTCGGATAGATGTTTTAGTAGATTCCGCGCTTGGGTATAACTTCATGAGCTTTTTAGATGCATTTTCTGGGTATCACCAAACCAAAATGCATAAGCCCGACATCCCACATACATCTTTCATTAAAAATGATGGGTGTTATTATTATCTCGTAATGCCCTTCGGCCTTAAAAATGCGGGTGCGACGTATCAGAGAATGATGGATACGGTCTTTAAGCATCAGAAAGGGAGAAATCTCAAAGTCTACATCCACGATCTCCTTTTAAAAAGAAAAACATTCTCAATACATTTGAAAGACCTCGTATAGACGTTTCTACGAAGGTTCAAATTAAAATTGAATCCATTGAAATGTGTGTTCAGAGCGAATAAAGGGAAGTTTCTCGGGCATCTCCTCACTCCTGATGGCCTTGCACTAAATCCAGATAAGGTGAAGGTTATTCTAGATATGACTCCTCCTCATAATCCAAAAGAAGTCCAACAGCTTGGAGGAAGGTTGGCAGGGCTTAGTCGATTCATTTCCAAATCAGGACATAAAAGCGCTCTGTTCTTTAAAACGCTCTGGGTAGGATCTAAATTTGAATGAAACAAAGAATGCAACAACGCTTTCGAACAGTTAAAGACGAAGTTAACATCAACCCCTCTGCTCCAAAGCCCTCACGAAGGGGAAATATTGTTCTTATATTTGGGGGTTGGTCTAGATGCAGTGAGTTCTATCCTCGTCCGGAAAGAGAAGAAGAAACAGTTTCTGATATATTATGTCAGCCACATTCTCAAGGATGCGGAAACTAGATATTCAATTTCAGAAAAACTAGCTCTAGCTTTGGTCATGTCATCATGAAGGCTTTCCCTTACTTTCAAGCTCATCCTATTCAAGTAGTTTTAGATCATACTCTAAGAAATATCTTGGAAAAACTAGATCATTCGGGGAGATTAGCTAAATGGGCTATCGAGCTGAGCGAGTTTGAAATGTCTTATGTTCTCGGAACAACAATCAAAGCGCATGTTTTGGCAGATTTCCTAGTTGATACAACGGAGTCCAGTCCCGAATAGGTGGAGAGATCTCCTTTGGCCTAGATTATCTATGTGGATGGAGCTTTGGGTAAGAACTCCGTGGGAGTCGGAGTAGTTCTAATCAGCCCAATTGGCATCAAACTTGAACAGGCTATCAAAATCTTCTTTCTGGTCACAAACAATCAGCCAGAGTATGAAGCACTCTTGGACGGTCTGAGACTTGCAAGGGAGCTGGGAATAGAGCATGTGCATGTTAAAACCGACTCTCTGGTAATGGCTTCACAAGTTTTGGGGAACTTCGAAACCAGAGAGCCAATGTTAAGAAAGTATCTGCTACTAGCCAAAGAAGAAATTGGGAGGTCCAAATTGTTCATCATTGAACATATTTTGAGAACGCCAAATGAAGAGGCGGATGAATTATCAAAGTTCGGTCTTCCATCAGGTGGAGTGACCTCTGAACCTTTCCATCCAGCAACGGAAGTAGGGGAACTAATGCAAATTGATCAACACCCCTCTTGGAAGGATCCCTACGAGCTGTATTTATCGAAAGGGGAATTCCATCAATCCATCAAGGATAGAAGAAGATCCAGAAGAAAGGCAGCTTACTACTATTTGGTGGCGGGAGTCTTGTACCAGAAGACTCTCATTTCTCCTTTGGCGCGATGCGTTTCTGAAGAAGAAGTTCCAATCATACACCAGGAGGTACATTTAGGAGAATGTGGTAGCCATTCTGGGGAAAAGACTTTAGAGAAGTGAATCTTAAGGCATGGATATTTTTGGCCAACCATGAGGAAAGATGCCGAGGCATTTGCTAAATGATCTGTTCAGTGTCAGAAATTTGCTCCGCTTCAATATCTACCTGCTCAGACACTTAGATCAATCACAGTGCCTTGGCCGTTTGTAGTTTGGGGAAAGGATCTTATCGGACCTTTTCCGATGGCTAGCGGTCAGCGCCGCTTCATAATCGTCATGATTGATTATTTCAGCAAGTGGATCGAGGCAAAAGCATTTGCAAAAATTACAACGCAGGTTATTAGAAATTTTATCTGGGGAGAAATCGTCTGTCGGCATGGAGTTCCGTTGGCAATTGTTCCCGACAATGGCCCTCAGTTCAACAACTCAGAAACGATCAACTTTTGCGACCAGGTCAGCATTGAACTTCTGTTTTCTTCAGTACATCATCCCAGGAGTAATGTCCAGGTGGAAGCAGCAAACAAGAAAATCCAATATCTTCTGATGAAAAGAGTTTTGAATCAGAAAGGAAACTGGGCAGAACAACTTCCTTCCCTCCTTTGGACTCTCCGGACTACACCATCTTCAGCCACGAGGGAAACACCATTCAAATTAACTCATGGCTCGGAGGCAGTCATCCCCATAGAATTTGAAGTGGTCAGTCCCAGAGTTATGTATGCTAAGCAAGGAGGTGAAATGTGGATAGAATCCAATGATGAAGGGATTAAGTACAGCCTGGATCTAATTGAAGAGCTTCAAGATGAAGCTACCATCAGGCAATAAGATGTGAAAAGAAGAATGGCAAAATATTTTGACAGGAATGTCAGAATTAAGCAATTCGCGGTTGGTAATATCGTGCTGAAAAAAGTAGATGTTGCAGCCAGGACAGGCACGGTTGGAAAACTGGATCCTAACTGGGAAGGGCCTGTTGGAGTTACCATTGTGATCTAGAAGTGGTCAAATATGTAATCTCACTGCCAACGCGATATGAGCCTGCAGGGTTGCACATAAGAGCATGTGGAGAAGTTGGAAGATTGACTGTGTTGGTAAAGGTTACCAATCACCACATAGAATCGGGGAGGTAAAGCAAATGTTGCTGTCAGAATTCGTCGGAATTCGTCGGATATGATTCGTCGGAATTCGTCGGATATGATTCGTCAGAATTCGTCGGATATGATTCGTCAGAATTCGTCGGATATGATTCGTCGGAATTCGTCGAATTGTTCCGTGGAAACTCGACGAATGCTGATTCGTGAAATCCCGACGAATTGTTACAGAAACCCCAATTTTCTGTATGGACTGCGGATAGCGATTCTTCTAGGTTTGTTTATGCTTCGGGTATAAATAGAACTTGTTTTAAGGGTTCTATTGATTATTCTTAAGCGAACAAAAGAGGAGCCGACGAAAGAGTTCCTCCCGAACCCTAGACGGAAGAGTTCCGCCGCCACGTTCACCTCCGCAGACCTCCCTTCCGGCGATCGTCGCCGCGATTGCTCTTCCTGGAAAGAATCTAACAGTTCGTGGAAGAGCAAGGTGCAGTCTTCTTCTCCCGGCTCGTGTGGACTGTTGTAGAGACGTAGACATTATTCTACGTGAGGACTCTCTTGCAGACAAAACTCAACTCGTGGAGAATCTAGGTTGGATTTGATCCAACTCCACTAAGGTAATTTATGCCTAGTATTTTTGATTACTTCTTGATTCATTTTCATGGCCCGATCCAAACTCTTTTGGGTTGTTCTCTTTATTTCCGCTGCGCCTACATATGATGTATGGTTGTAGAAAACCCAACAGTGGTATCAGAGCTAGGTTGCGGTCATGAATGTTGTTTCAGAAGTTAGGTTATTCCATTACGTGCAAATCTAGGTATTACCACCGCCAGGGGCGCTGCCCCTTGGACCCTGTTAGGGGTTCTTCCCCTAAGACCACGGCAGGGGCGCAACCCCTTGGAACCCCGCCAGGAATGTCTGGGATTTCGTGGTAATTTCTAATTGTTAGAAATTGTTGTCTCCTTAGCAGTAACTGTCCCTCAAGTGGTTAATGAACCCTTGTATTGTTTTGGATTTTGAATCCAACAATGAGAGACGAGCTTGTCTACTACTTTAACTCGAGTTGTCTTTGCCTTTGTCCAATGCATGTAAATCTGAAGATTTGGAAGAGTTCTAAATGTCCGGATTTAGCCCTTTCGTCTATCAAAGGTTGATAGTCTTGTGTTGTGCACATAAGGGATGCATGTGGATTTTTAGAAAGCTTGTTTTTCTGTGGATGTGCACTTTGATCAAATGTTGATCATGGTTAAGTGTTAACTTATTATTAAAAATCCCTTCATCAAATATTAAGTGTTCGGATGCCTTCCGATGGATGACACTCTTCCTGCCTCGATCGATGAAGTGTGGGCTTGCCAAAGCAAGGTGCATTAATCTATCTTGGTAAGGGTGCGAGCGGATAATTGTGATATCCCACTGTCGACATCGGGTCTAACTTAACTAGGTGACCTCAAAGGTTGAGTGCCTATAGGCATAAGGTTGGCATGAACCATATGATGGATGTGAATAAGGAGTTATTCACCAGCCATACAAGAGTTGCATGAGGATGCAATTGGCAAGCGTTGCCTACCTAAATAACTGCATAGTGAGAGAAAAGCCAAAGCTGACTCATTATGTTGGTGAAATACGGGTCTTGTCCACTAAGAGAGTAGCTCGCATGGACTCTCCGAATTGATAGTGAGGGCTATCAATTTGAATAAAATAGTGGGAGTATTTAATTGAAGTCCAAATTAAAATAAATTGTATTTTGAAATTTTGGTACTGATTAAATTCTGCATGAATTCTTGTAGAATTCCATGGCAAGTGGTTCACATTCCACCTTGTCCCTGAGAGCTATCCTTGAGAACGACAAGCTAAGTGGGACGAACTATATGGACTGGTATAGGAACCTGAGAATTGTTCTCAGGCAAGAGCGAAAGCTCTACGTCTTGGAAGAAGAAGCCCCTGAGGTGCCGGCCGGGAACTCGTCCCGTGTTGATAAGGATGCTTATAAGAAGTATACTGATGACGCCTTAGACGTCGAATACCTTATGATTGCCACCATGAACTCTGAGCTTCAGTAGCAACACGAGAACATGGGGTGCAAGGAGATTGACGAGCACCTAAAGAAAATGTTTCAAGGGCAAGCTCGTCAAGAGAGGTTCGATGTCACGAAGGCATTATTTCAGTGCAAAATGGGAGATCGGGACTCGGTTGGTACTCACGTACTCAAGATGATTGGGTATATAGAGAACCTGGAGAGACTGGGTTTCCTCTGGGTCAATAGTTGGCCACAGATCTTATCCTGCAATCGTTATCGGATAGTTATGAGCAGTTCATCTTGAACTACAATATGAATGAAATAGACAAGACACTGCCCGAGCTCCTAGGTATGTTGCGAACTGCCGAGATAAACATGAAGAAGACCAAGCCTGCTAGTCCCATATTGACGGTACATAAAGGCAAGGGTAAGGCCAAGGGCTTCAAGAAGACAAAGGTGGGACCTAAGTCACATCTTGAGACCAAATCTTCTGCGCTGAAAAAGAAGAGCACGGTGAAGGAGGGGAAATGCCACCACTATGGCAAGGCTGGTCATTGGAGGAGGAATTGTCCTTCGTACATTGAGGGTCTGCAGAAAATGAAGTGAGGTATGACTTCCGCTTCGAATATTTACGTTATAGAGATAAACTTTTCTGCTCCTTCATCTTGGGTATTGGATATCGGATGTGGTTCTCACATTTGTACAAATGTGCAGGAACTGAAAAGGAGAAGATTGCTGAGTAAAGGAGAGGTGGACCTGCGCGTCGGCAATGGAGCAAGAGTTGTTGCTGTAGACGTAGCTTGGTCCCGTCTCCGGTGAGATGATGACCACACCCCGAGTCCACGATCCAATCCTCCAGATAGTTGATAGGAGCAGAAGCTCCAACAGAAGCCGAAAAGGCTTCTCCCCAACCTCCTTGAATGTGCCTGGCCTCAGCTTCCTCCTTCTCCGCAGCATGCCCAGCTTGGGTGACCACCTTGCAATCCTTCCTGATGTGGCCAAACTTGCCACACTTGTAGCACTTCGGACCTTCACCCTTCTTCTTCCCGTCAGCCTTGGGAGCATACCCCCTTTCCTGCTGCCCAGAAGTTGAAGGCCCATAGCCACTTCCAGCGGTCTTCTTCTTCTTGTCCCACTTCTTCTTCTTCCCTGAGAAGAGAACTTCGCCATCTCCCCCAGCCACCGACACCCCCGCCATCTGCCTTGCCAAACTTTCTTGCGATGCAAGCAAGTTCTCCAGCTCCAACAGAGACGGCTGATTTGCCCATCCCTGCACCGACGTCACAAAGGCAACATATTCCTTCCGCAGGCCGCGGATGATGTGCCTCTTCAGCTTCGCCTCAGAGATAGGCTCATCAGGGTCCAATGCTGAGATTTCAGCACACAAGTTCTTCAACTTCAGAAAGAAGGTGGAAATAGAAAGATCACCCTGAGCCGACCTTGCCAGCTCATTCTCCAAGAACTGCAGCCTCGCCACATTTTTCTTGTTAAACAGCCCATCCAGGGCTCTCCAGATCTCCGCAGCTGAACCACACCCCAAGATGTGATCAAATAGGTCAGGTGAGATTGCCCTCTTCAAAGTGAACTCTGCCTTCGCATTCGTCCTCCTCCAAGTTCTCACCTCAGCCCCATTATCCCCTTCCGGGACAACTTCCTGCGTCTGATCTCCTCCAACAACTTCCCAGAGGTCCTCTCCTACAAGATAGCTTTGCATACACGACTTCCACTTCTTGAAGTTGGTCGATGTAAGCACCTCAATCCCAAGACCCTTTGCAAATCCACCTTCCATTGTTCTTCCACTGGTTCCTTTCTTCACAAAGGCGATGGCTACTCTAAGTTACTCACTGCTCAACCACTCCAACCTTCCTCTGATACCATGTGAAAATTTTTTCCGAATCTTTATGGAGCAAGCAGGAGCTAGTCAACTTAGAGATCAAAGCCAAAACAACCAGAAACAAATGAAGGCAAACAACTGATCTTTATTGATAGCAGCACTTCAAAATTACAAGGCGAGGCATGCTTGACGAGACATGATTTCGTCAGCACAAACACAAAGGAAAGATACAAGTTGAAGATAACTTGAGACCGCTCAGACCGCGCGACCTCCCTGCGATCTCGATAGCGGCCAGACCGCTGCTACTCGACGATCACAGAACACAACCTGCTCCCAGCCGCTTACTTCTCCAGACCGCCTGATTCTCCCGAACTCCAGCACCACAACTCCAAGCCGCAGACCGCCCGAACACTTTCAGAGGAAGAGGTGATCGCTGCTGCCCGCACTATCCGCAGAAGCTGCACAATAGAAGTTCAATCAGGAGACCGCCCGGTTACATAAACACAGACCGCAGGAAGGAGAAAGTTTAGCTTACGCTTGGTGTGTTCTCTTGCTGCTACAGTGGCCTCCTATTTATAGGCGCGGGACCTGATCCAGTCACCGCCCTATGAGATAGGATCACCACCCCCAGACCGCGCGACCTGATCGGTCACTCCGCGCGATCAGCAATATTACTTCTGCTTCATTTTGGTGAACCCGCCAGCTTCAATGTCGCTATGAGAGACCGCCACTCTCACAGCAGACCGCGACTCTCCAAAGAGATCGCCAGACCGCCCGAAGCCCTTCACCACCTGTGTTCGTTCGAGACCACGAACACAGCCAGTTCGCCATCAGACCGCGAACTCCTGCCCACATGCCGATCTCCTCCTTAGACCATGAACAGCAACCAGCTCGCATACCAGTCTCCTTCTGAGACCGCGAACTGTGACCGCGCGACTAAGTCCCTTAGTCCGCGAATACTCCCAGAAAGCCTGGTCAGCTACCAGACCGCATTCCGGAGAGAACCTGGAAGAAACCTGAAGATGATCAACCCGCCACGCGATCAGAGACAGACCGCGCGGCCTCACCTCCAGCCGACTTGGACCTATACCAGCGATCAAGCCAGGAGACTGCAGCTAGGCTACTACTAGCCAGACCGCAGAGGCAGACCGCCAAGTCGTGCGGTCACGCCAGACCGCCCGACCTCCGCCCAGACCGCCCAGGTCCAAAAGCCTCCAAACTTCCACTTCAACAATTTCAACACTCCCCCTTGAAGTGGGAAGTTGAAACCAGCCCCAATAGGCTCCTTAGCCGTGTGAACGGCCCCTTTGCCAGCGCATTTGTGAAGATGTCTGCGACATTGTCCGCACTCCGCACATGCTCGACCGAAAGAGATCCCTCCAGCACCTTCTCCCGTATGAAGTGATGCTCGATCTCAATATGCTTCGTCCTCGCATGACAAACTGGATTGGTCACCAGTTTGAGAGCACTCTCGTTGTCACCGCGTAGCAGAGTCGGCTCCCGAACCTCCTTGTGGACGTCTCCAACCAACCTCCTAAGCCAGATGGCTTCCTGAGCTGCCAAGGCCGAAGCCTTGTATTCCGCTTCCGTGGTAGAGACCGATACGGAATCCTGCTTCTTGCTGCACCATGATATAGCCGTAGGGCCCTCCATGAAGACGAATCCAGATGTCGACTTCCGATCATCCGAATCTCCCCCGTAATCAGCATCCATGTATCCATGCACTTCGAAGCCCGCATCCCTCCTGTATAGGAGACCCATGTCCGAGGTCGCCTTGACATACTTCAGAATGTTCTTGGCCGCTAGCAGATGAGGTACTCGTGGTTCCGCCATAAACCGACTCACCCTGCCTACTGCATATGCAATATCCGGCCTTGTGATTGTCAGATAAATCAAGCTCCCAACCAGAGCTCGGAACACCAACGGATCTTGCATGATCCTTCCCTCATCCTTCCGAAGCTTCATAGCCTTCTCCAGAGGTGTGGAAGTGCACTTCCCTTCCTTCATGCCGAATCGCTCCACGATCCGCTCCGCATATCCGGCTTGGGTCACCAGCACTCCACCTTTCTTCCTCTGCACCTCAAGTCCAAGAAAATGGTGAAGCTCACCAAGATCCTTCATCTCGAACCTGATAGATAGTTCAGCCCGAAGCTGTGCTACCTCCTCCTTCGAGTTCCCCGTCACGATCATATCGTCAACGTATAGCAGCACGATGACCTGAAGCTCCCCGCTCTTCTTGGCGAACAAGCTCGAGTCTGAGTCTGAAGCAACAAATCCACAGAATAGGAGATATTCTGCGATCTTCCCGTACCACGCCCTCGGCGCTTGCTTCAACCCATACAGGGCCTTCTTCAGCTTGCAGACATGCTCTGGAAGATCTTCAGACACAAAACCTGGTGGCTGGACCATGAAGATGTCCTTGTCAATCTCGCCGTACAAGAAAGCGTTCTTGACGTCGAGCTGCCAAATCTCCCATCCACTGAACGCCGCCAAGGCAATGATGAACCGAACTGAAGTCATTTTTGCCACCGGACTGAATGTCTCATCATAGTCTTCACCGTATTGCTGCGAGAACCCCCGAGCTACAAGACGAGCTTTGTACCGCTCGATACTGCCGTCAGCTTTCTTTTTCAATTTGTAGACCCATTTGCATGTCACAGGAGTGATGCCCTTGGGCTTGGGCACAAGAGACCAGGTCTCGTTCTTCTCAAGAGCTGCCATCTCTTCTTGCATCGCAACGTCCCACTCCTTCACGCCTTGGGCCTTCTCAAAGCTCGACGGCTCCCTCTCATCCAAGGGACCAGCGAAGAAACATGAGACGAAGCTCACTGCGTTTCCTCCTGTATAGCGATCAGGGGCGATGATCGCTCGCTTCGACCTCCTCAGCTCCTTCCCTTGAACTGCAATGTCATCCGCTGCTTCTTCCCTAGCTCCCCTTCCAGACGTGCTAGGAGCATCGCTCCCCCTGCTCCCTGAACCAGAAGCCCCCGTCTCGGAACTAGAAGGAGATGGACCACCTGGTGACACAGGTAGCTCCACCTGAAGATTCTCCACAGCTTTCTCTGGCATCTCCACCCTGCTCTCTGGTAACTCCACATCAGAAGACCCCTTGTAAGATGTCACCTCATCGAACACGACGTCGCGAGATACAACAAATCTCCGCGTCTCCGGGTCCATGCACTTCCACCCTTTCTTCCGCTCATCGTATCCCACGAAGACTAGCTTCATTGCTTTCGCATCTAGCTTCGTCCGAAGAGCATCTGGAACATGCACGTAGCAGGTGGAACCAAACACCCTAAGGTGTGCCACACTTGGCTTCTCCTTGAACATCATCTCATGTGGAGTCAGCATGTTGATGGGGCTCAGAGGCATCCTGTTGATGACGTAGGCAGCACAAGACATTCCCTCCGCCCAGAAGGACTTTGGGATACTCTTGGCATGCAGCCAACACTTGCAGGTCTCCGTCAGATGACGGATCTTCCGTTCTGCAACTCCGTTCTGTTGTGGAGTATGAGCACAAGTGAGCTCTCTCCGGATGCCCGCCTTCCTGCAAAAAGTAGAGAACTCACTGGAGGTGAACTCCCCTCCGTTGTCAGTCCTCAGCTTCTTCACCCGCAGTCCCAGCCGACCTTCCACGAGCTCCTTGAACTCCACAAACTTGGCAAACGCCTCCGCCTTCTCCTTCAGGAAATATACCCAGACATATCTGGAGTAATCATCGATCAACACCAGCATATATCTGCTGCCTCCGAGGCTTGGGGCAGCAGTAGGTCCCATCAAGTCACCGTGGATGCACTCCAACGGCACACTACACCTTGTTTGCGAGTTGTCAAACGGTAGTCGATGAGACTTGCCGAACTGACATCCCTCACAAACATGACCTTCACCGTAGGAGGATAGACTTGGCAGGCCCTTGACCAGACCTCTCACCGCCATAGCTTTCAGCTTGTCCATCCCCACGTGCCCCAACCTCTCATGCCATATAACGGCACCATCATTCGTCTTCATCTTGTCGACGTAGGAACTTGTTGATAAAACAAACAAGTCCTTTGCCCGTCTCCCGACATGGACGACCTCGGCCTTTACGGCCTCAACATTGCGTAGAAACTTCACTTCTGTTGGGCCGAACAGAACGTGATACCCGGCGTCTACAGCATTGGTCACGGAGAAGAGATTTTTCTTCATACCAGGCACGTGATAGACACTTTTCAAAGTAAGTGGCCCTCTATCACTGCCCAAGGAAACAACCCCCACCTTCTCCACTGGATGTACAGTATTATCAGCAGTAATGATTGCATTGTTACCTGTATAGGGCTGTGCAGAAGAAAGCTTGGTCCCGTCTCCGGTGAGATGATGACCACACCCCGAGTCCACGATCCAATCCTCCAGATAGTTGATAGGAGCAGAAGCTCCAACAGAAGCCGAAAAGGCTTCTCCCCAACCTCCTTGAATGTGCCTGGCCTCAGCTTCCTCCTTCTCCGCAGCATGCCCAGCTTGGGTGACCACCTTGCAATCCTTCCTGATGTGGCCAAACTTGCCACACTTGTAGCACTTCGGACCTTCACCCTTCTTCTTCCCGTCAGCCTTGGGAGCATACCCCCTTTCCTGCTGCCCAGAAGTTGAAGGCCCATAGCCACTTCCAGCGGTCTTCTTCTTCTTGTCCCACTTCTTCTTCTTCCCTGAGAAGAGAACTTCGCCATCTCCCCCAGCCACCGACACCCCCGCCATCTGCCTTGCCAAACTTTCTTGCGATGCAAGCAAGTTCTCCAGCTCCAACAGAGACGGCTGATTTGCCCATCCCTGCACCGACGTCACAAAGGCAACATATTCCTTCCGCAGGCCGCGGATGATGTGCCTCTTCAGCTTCGCCTCAGAGATAGGCTCATCAGGGTCCAATGCTGAGATTTCAGCACACAAGTTCTTCAACTTCAGAAAGAAGGTGGAAATAGAAAGATCACCCTGAGCCGACCTTGCCAGCTCATTCTCCAAGAACTGCAGCCTCGCCACATTTTTCTTGTTAAACAGCCCATCCAGGGCTCTCCAGATCTCCGCAGCTGAACCACACCCCAAGATGTGATCAAATAGGTCAGGTGAGATTGCCCTCTTCAAAGTGAACTCTGCCTTCGCATTCGTCCTCCTCCAAGTTCTCACCTCAGCCCCATTATCCCCTTCCGGGACAACTTCCTGCGTCTGATCTCCTCCAACAACTTCCCAGAGGTCCTCTCCTACAAGATAGCTTTGCATACACGACTTCCACTTCTTGAAGTTGGTCGATGTAAGCACCTCAATCCCAAGACCCTTTGCAAATCCACCTTCCATTGTTCTTCCACTGGTTCCTTTCTTCACAAAGGCGATGGCTACTCTAAGTTACTCACTGCTCAACCACTCCAACCTTCCTCTGATACCATGTGAAAAATTTTTCCGAATCTTTATGGAGCAAGCAAGAGCTAGTCAACTTAGAGATCAAAGCCAAAACAACCAGAAACAAATGAAGGCAAACAACTGATCTTTATTGATAGCAGCACTTCAAAATTACAAGGCGAGGCATGCTTGACGAGACATGATTTCGTCAGCACAAACACAAAGGAAAGATACAAGTTGAAGATAACTTGAGACCGCTCAGACCGCGCGACCTCCCTGCGATCTCGATAGCGGCCAGACCGCTGCTACTCGACGATCACAGAACACAACCTGCTCCCAGCCGCTTACTTCTCCAGACCGCCTGATTCTCCCGAACTCCAGCACCACAACTCCAAGCCGCAGACCGCCCGAACACTTTCAGAGGAAGAGGTGATCGCTGCTGCCCGCACTATCCGCAGAAGCTGCACAATAGAAGTTCAATCAGGAGACCGCCCGGTTACATAAACACAGACCGCAGGAAGGAGAAAGTTTAGCTTACGCTTGGTGTGTTCTCTTGCTGCTACAGTGGCCTCCTATTTATAGGCGCGGGACCTGATCCAGTCACCGCCCTATGAGATAGGATCACCACCCCCAGACCGCGCGACCTGATCGGTCACTCCGCGCGATCAGCAATATTACTTCTGCTTCATTTTGGTGAACCCGCCAGCTTCAATGTCGCTATGAGAGACCGCCACTCTCACAGCAGACCGCGACTCTCCAAAGAGATCGCCAGACAGCCCGAAGCCCTTCACCACCTGTGTTCGTTCGAGACCATGAACACAGCCAGTTCGCCATCAGACCGCGAACTCCTGCCCACATGCCGATCTCCTCCTTAGACCATGAACAGCAACCAGCTCGCATACCAGTCTCCTTCTGAGACCGCGAACTGTGACCGCGCGACTAAGTCCCTTAGTCCGCGAATACTCCCAGAAAGCCTGGTCAGCTACCAGACCGCATTCCGGAGAGAACCTGGAAGAAACCTGAAGATGATCAACCCGCCACGCGGTCAGAGACAGACCGCGCGGCCTCACCTCCAGCCGACTTGGACCTATACCAGCGATCAAGCCAGGAGACTGCAGCTAGGCTACTACTAGCCAGACCGCAGAGGCAGACCGCCAAGTCGTGCGGTCACGCCAGACCGCCCGACCTCCGCCCAGACCGCCCAGGTCCAAAAGCCTCCAAACTTCCACTTCAACAATTTCAACAGGAAGAGTTCCAAGCAAGAGACAGTTACTGATTCTACAACTGAGGCCGAGTATATCTCTGCGACTAATGCAGCGAAGGAGGCTGTATGGATTAGGAAATTCATCGGCGAGCTAGATGTAGTTCCTAGCATTGTTGGTCCCGTAGTTCTCTACTGGGATAACAATGGTGCAATTGCACAATCTAAGGAACCTAGATCTCATCAGCGCTCCAAGCACATACTTCGGTGGTTCCATCTTATTCGTGAGATTGTCGAACGAGGAGATGTGAACATTTGCAGAGTGCCGACTGAGGAGAATATTGCAGATCCACTGACAAAGCCTCTCACGCAGAGAAAGCATGATGGTCATACGAGATCAATGGTTATACGATACCTGAGTGATCAACTCTAGTGGGAGTCTTGTGGGTTGCATGTAAAATATATATTCTGTTGGCTGTTTATTATTTATTCATATGATGAATTGTGTACCAACTATTTCTTTTTACAATTAATGGCAAGTCCTTTTATTATGATATACTGTATCTATATGATAGAATAAAATTCGTGATAAATACCCTTAAAATGTTCGCTTCCATAGGACATCAAGTATGTGACTTGAATGTGAGAGCCTATGATTTCGAAGCTTCATTCTTAAAAGGTCCCTTGTCGAGGTATCATCGTAGAAGCTAAGGGTGATGATGATACATTAAGACTAGCATGTGTGTTGACTGATGACCGATTCTCACAGGTCATGATATTGTGATATCAAGTCATCACGTGGGTACTTGTTAGTGAACAAGTTGTACTGGACAGACCCAACCGGAGACTACTTTGTGGATTGTTACTTAAATGTGTCACAAGTAGGTCTCTTTTGACTATGGTGTTGTGGTCCTTTGACCTGAAGTCACAGCATTCATCGAGTGAGGAAGAGTGTGCTTTGATGTCATCTAAAGTCTTCCTTGAAGAAGGTTGATGATAAGGGTGGTCGTTGGGTACGTTATGAATCATTTGGGTGTTTGGGTGTGAGCAGATATGGGATTTGTCCTCCTATATAATAGGAGTTGCATCCATGGGCCCCTTGATGGAATTGGACTGAGAAATGCATGGCCATGCTTGGTTGAGTCAATATGTGATATTGAGCTCACCATTCTCTGGAAGTCCGTTCTAAATAAAGAAACTTGGATTGAGCTATTATGAGGGTGACACATTCCATGCCTCTAGTTCTTTCCGGATGTAAGGGACAAAGGGACAAAGACAACGCTGGAACATTGGTCATAAAGGCTTATGAGTTATGAACTCTTATTGCTTGGGGAGCATTGATGCATTGCTAGATGCCGCTCATTGTTTGTGAGGTTTTTGTTTGATACTTTCAAGAATAAGTGGGAGACTGTTGGAGTTACCATTGTGATCTAGAAGTGGTCAAACATGTAATCTCACTGCCAACGCGATATGAGCCTGCAGGATCGCACATAAGAGCATATGGAAAAGTTGGAAGATTGACTGTGTTGGTAAAGGTTACCAATCACCACATAGAATCGGGGAGGTAAAGCAAATGTTGCTGTCGGAATTCGTTCGGAATTCGTCGGATATGATTCGTCGGAATTCGTCGGATATGATTCGTCGGAATTCGTCGGATATGATTCGTCGGAATTCGTCAGATATGATTCGTCGGAATTCGTCGAATTGTTCTGTGGAAACTCAACGAATGCTGATTCGTGAAATCCCGACGAATTGTTACAGAAACCCCAATTTTCTGTAAGGACTGCGGATAGCGATTCTTCTAGGTCTGTTTATGCTTCGGGTATAAATAGAACTTTTTTTAAGGGTTCTATTGATTATTCTTAAGCGAACAAAAGAGGAGCCGACGGAAGAGTTCCTCCCGAACCCTAGACGGAAGAGTTCCGCCGCCCCGTTCGCCTCTGCAGACCTCCCTTCCGGCGATCGTCGCCGCGATTGCTCTTCCTGGAACGAATCTAGCAGTTTGTGGAAGCGTAAGGTGCAGTCTTCTTCTCCCGGCTCGTGTGGACTGCTGTAGAGACGTAGACATTATTCTACGTGAGGACTCTCTTGCCGACAGAACTCAACTCGTGGAGCATCTAGGTTGGATTTGATCCAACTCCACTAAGGTAATTTATGCCTAGTATTTTTGATTACTTCTTGATTCATTTTCATGGCCCGATCCAAACTCTTTTTGGTTGTTCTCTTTATTTCCGCTGCGTCTACATATGATGTATGGTTGTAGAAAACCCAATAGGGCCATTCATCATCAAAGAAGTACAAAAAAATGGGGCTTACCGCCTTCAGACAAGTGATGGAGATGACATGCCATGCACCTGGAGTGGTGACAATCTTAAACGTTTCTATCCTTAAATGTTCTTTCATTACTTGCATTTTTTGGATATTCAATGAGAATCCCTATACTGACACTTTTCCTTGTCTTGTGACTTTTTTACATTTCTTATATCCCTCACTGGACCTTGGAGACATCGTCATGTTCTGCTTGAACCCCCTCGTATTGTGGTCATTAGCGTAAAACCACGAAGATCATGTGTAGCAGGGAGTTTTTGCACACGTGTAGTGGAAGCTTGCCAATTCCCGTGCGGTGGTCTTCAGAATTTTGGATCCCGGCCGGTATCTAACACACCTCTGCATTAAGGGGTCTAGGTTACTGTTATCTCTATCGTGCCCCGAAAGGGATATAATTACAGCTTTGATGATCTTTATGAGGAAAGCAATGTTCGCCGCCTAGGCCCACCTGCCCAACTGATCATCTTAGTCTGTGACCATCTAATACTCATATAGGAACACTCAAGCGGGGCCTAAAGGGGAGCCACAAATGAGTTGATCTCTCTGAGGAAAGCAATGTTCGCCGCCTAGGACCTCCTGCCCAATTAATCTACTCAACTTGTTACCCTAGGCTAGAGAGCAGTTGAGTTATCAAAATCTGTACAGCTCTTATGACCACTTGAGGAAAGAAATGTTCGCCGCCTAGGCCCACCTGCCCACTTGGTCATCTGAGTTTGTACTTACTTTTTTCCTTTTACAAAAAATTATCTTTACATCTCTTATGACCACTTGAGGAAAGCAAAGTTCGCCGCCTAGGCCCACTTGGTCATCTGAGCCTGTAATCATTTTACTTCTTTACAGGATGTTATTCCTTCTCTGATGGTCCTTTAAGACCATTCAGGAGAAAACAGGGTATTAATAGGTATCATTGAGACCGGGTGGTTTGACTGATTAAACAGATCAGCTTGGGATAAGCAGGTATAATAGTAACATGATATATGTTTTAAGACCAGACGGTCTAACCCATATAGCCGATCATCTTGAATAAGCGGCAACTTAATATACTAACCAATCAGTTAGAATAAATCTAGCCCTAAAAGCTTGAAAAATAGGTTATCATAAAATGCCATAAGGCAGTGATTCTGATAGGGTATCATGTATAATATTAACCGATCGGTTTCCTCAGTCGGTCTATAATTAATTCTATCAGCCTTTTGGACATTCGTTTTATTCGCTCGGTTGGAATCAAGCTGCCCACATGAAATTGACCACGGGTTATTCTTGCAAGAATGAATATTACACAAGTATCAAATCATTAGTCGCCCAGATTGTATACAGACTGCGCGAGCTTATCAATTGTTACCTATAATTACGAGGATGTTTGGAATGTCAAAAAGGGTATTCAAATCATTAGTCGCCCGGATTGTATACAGACCACGCGAGCTTTTCAATTGTTACCTATACTTGCAAGGATGTTTAAAATTTCAGAAAGGGTATTCAAATCATTAGTCGCCTGGATTGTATACAGACCGCGCGAGCTTATCAATTGTTATCTATACTTGCGAGGATGTTTGAAATTTCAGAAAGAGTATTCAAAATTATTGGTCGCCCGGATTGTCTACTGAACGCGCGACTTTTTGGATATTCATTTATTAGCTTGTGGACATTCATTATCTTATAAGTAACCGCGCGAGTCGAGAAGTAATCGCGTGACTTGATATTTCAATCTCAATTCTATGGAACATTAGTTATTAATTGCACAAGATGCGTTCAAACCGAACAATTCTTGGTTGGGATTCATCAATTATGATTAGCAACATAGAGTTGTGATCCGCTTACAATTAACTCGCTGGGTTTATTCATTTGAAATTCTTAAGAGCACGAACTCCTATCCGCTCGGATTATATCTTAAACCCCACAGCCCGTAATCATGATTTATTATGACTTATGGTTTTTTGGTTATGATTAATTCGCCGAGTCAGGATTGAAGTCAAAGATATACTGCCCGAGTAGCCTTCATAATATTCACGCAGCTATCTACTGTAGGAACATGCTTTCCGCATCTCTTGGTTTGACAATAACAAATCCTATTGTATTTGATCATACGTGTTTTGTGTTTATAGTATGCAGAATTCTGTGCTTTTAAATCTCCATGGTGCTGGGTTTTGTTGCTACCGCTCCGTGTTAACTTTAGCGCTGGCGCTAGCACTGACAAACCGCTGAGACGAAACCACTGAGAAGGAAACCGGTGAGAAGATCTGAATGATCTACCGTGCTGCGATAACTCTACCGCTGGCGCTAACATTAACGAACCGCTGAGAAGAAATCGCTGAGAAGGGAAACCGCTAAGATGGAAGCTGGCATTTGACAAATGTATGCTCTACTGCGGGGCATCGGCATTACCGCAGCGCGCTTGTTTCGTTCGATGAAATGAATGATGCGCTCGACGAAATATGAGGGTAGCTCGACGAAGATGCGCTCGACAAAATGCTCTACCGCGGAGCGTTAGCACTGACGCTGGCGTTAGCATAAATGGAAATAATTGACGAGAAGTAAACGATGGAGAAAAAGGAATGTAGACGGGATGCTATTTTTGGTAAGTACTATTGCGGCGCGTTAAGGCTAACACCCGACGGTAACTTTTGGATGTCCCGCCATCATGATGCTGATTGAGGAGCAAATGAGGAAGGAGATCTCGCGGGAAGGAATAATCAATCAAGTGTATGCAATATCATTATGAAACTCCAATCAATCAAGATTTGATTAATCAAGATTTGGAAACTCCAATCAATCAAGATTTAATTAAGAAACCAAAAGGAGCATGCAATATCATTATGAAGGCGAAAATATATCATATTTTCTTGGGGAATAATGTATCTCCAAAGATAGAAGCCAAACCCACGAAATTGATGAGAATAGAAGGAAGGAAACTGCTCCCTGCTGCTACCGCCCCGCTATAGAACTACCGCCGGTGCTAGCTTTCCTGGACAGCAAACTTCTATTTAAAACAACCCGAAAATGAGTTTCCCTTGATAGATTCAGATGAAATTTTCGAGGGCTGAAAGCCCTAGCCGTCTAGAAAAAAGTTAGGGGTGTTTCCCACTGATAATAAGAGAGAGTTCTTCAGAGGAGATCAAAAGAAAATCATGCGCAAGGATTGAAGGCTATCAAAATGGTGATCAAGAAGCCTTCTCTCAATATACACATGGAGTGTTCTCGCTGCAACAATCTCTAATCAATTGGAGACATCCAAGGATCTCAAGAACATCAAAGAGGAAGACTCTCAAGCCACAACGATCGAACCTTTCCAAGCGAAACAACATCTACATCAAGGGTTCTACTTAGAGGGGAGTTTTTCCATTATCTTTTTTTGTAACGCTTTTATTTTATCATTATAATCGGTTCGTGAATTCGTCACGCGGCGACTAGGTCTAGGTTGGACTTAGGGAGTAATTCTCCTCGTGTTGTCGACTGGGTCTAGGGAGTAGATCTAGGGGGTGCTCGAGGCCTTTCTGGTGATAGATTGGCTAGAGCGGCTTAAGGCCGTATCTGGTGAGAGATTGACTAAAGTCAACCGGTTCGTGGGGATACGATTCAGAATAGAAAACAAAAAGGGTTTTCATATTATTCGCTTCAATTTCTAGCGTCATTGAAATCAGATTTTGTAATAAATTTTATAAATGATAATCATGTCTTTTCTTGTTTAATAAAATTGACTTCATTTCTAATTTCATTATCTCTTTACTTTTGATTTAACTTTATTCGATCAAAATATCAAAAGTTTTCTATTAAAGTTTAAAAGTTTTTAAAACCCTTATTCACCCTCACCTCTAAGGGCGCCTACAGATCCAACAAGTGATATCAGAGCGAGGTTATTCCAAATCGGCTTAACAACTGGGAATAATGGCGTCTCTTGATCATGATCTAGCTTCTACTAGTGGGGAAAATTTTAATATAAATGAAAAAGTATTATCTCCACCTTTATTTATGGACAAAAATTATAAAGGGTGGAAAACATTAATGAAAAATTTTCTTAAGGCTTTAGATGAAATTTTTTGGAATATTACTATTGAAAAACCACCTAGCGTACTAACTAGAAACGAAATTGTTTTAAATGCAAAATCTATGAATAGTATATTTTGTGCGTTAGACCAAAATATTTTCAAACTTATTTATATTTTACCTACCGCTTATGAGATTTGGAATTTTCTTGAAAGAACTTATTATTCTCCTTCTGTAGGTATGGAATAAACACAAGAAGTGGAGAACTTACAAGCTTGCACAAATTTTCAAGAAAGCTACTCAAATGATGGATCCATAGAATGCTCATCAAACAGAAAGGATGATGGAAACTCTTGTTTGGAAGAGGAAGATGAAGAAGACAAAGGAACAATATGTTCAAATCTTGCCTCATCCACAAGCGCTGTAAGGAAATCAAAATCTCCTATTTTTTGTACTTCTATTTCTACATTACAATTGCTTCAAACTACAAAGCACAAAATTAAGAAATTAAAAAATGCTAATAAACATCTGCGCTTAGAAAATAAAAATTTAAAGGCAAAAATTAATGAAGAATCAAATTCTAAGTTATCTAGTTCTATCCATGGCTCCTTAGTTGAAAACATTACACCTTGTGTAAAATATAATGAATTAAATGAAAAACACAAGAAACTTGAAAATGAACTTCTTTGTATAAAAGAACAAAATGAAAGATTATATTTAGAAAATTCGTCTTTGAAAAATGATTGTGCTAAGTGTAAATACTATAAAATTGAAATTAAAGAGATGGATAAAACATTTGATGAATATAGAAATAACTATCAAAATCATATTGATTCAATTGTTTTCACTCTTAAATATAGCACAATCGCATATAATAAAGCTAGACATAATTTAAAGATCAAGAATGATGAATTAAAATCAAAAATCAACTTGCTTATGAAAATTGTAAATACAAATTCACAGTATCAAACTATATCTAAAAACAAGTTGAATATGAAAACTAAGTTTAATAATGGGAGTAAGGAACATAAAGGATTTGTAAATCAAAATCAAAATCACCATTATTTACAAAATCATGTTTCTCCCAACCTAAAAATAAATGCAAACAAATTTCCTTCAAATTATAAATTCAAAAATCATTTTGATCCAAATATTCAAGTAAATGATTATGGAAATTTGAAAACTAAAATAATGTTTGTCCAAGGTTTGAATGGAGGCCCAAAGTTAAAGATGAAACACTAACTCCACTCAAAAGGGCTCATTCATCACTATCTCCCCAAAAGCAAACTCGATGTATTTGGGTACCCAAAGGAACCATCACAGCCGGTCCTCTTTGGATACCTAAATCTCTCATTCATTAGTATCCAATCATTTGCATGAAGTAGAAATCAACTAAAAATGAAATATCATTATTCTACATCATGATATGCCTAACCTACTTTTTTGTTTATTTTCCTTTTTGTTGAACCATCATGATATGATCACTTTATATAACTTGTGATATGACTTCCACATATTAAACCAAAATTCATAAATAAATCAAATTGAATAAAGTTGAATAAAAAGTCATATCATTTTTCAAGTGATCTACTTATCATTTTTATGTTTATTCTTCTAGATGCATTTCTTATGAAAAGTCATATATAAATTAAATCCTAAATTTGTTATGTATTATTAAGACTAATGAAATAATTGTCGAAATGGATTTAAAAGGTACTTTAGGGGTATTAGGCTATATTTATAAAATGCGCAAGTTTTGCTTAGGTATTTAATATATTTGCGTCATTTTTATTTACCCCTAGTATGTTTAATCGTAATCATGTCAAATCGGAATTGAAAAATTGCATGAATATTATTTCACTTATTTATGATCATTTCACCCATGCATATGTTGTGCAAAACTCAAGAATTAAGATTTAATGAATATGGAGCTTTAATGAATATGAAACCCATGTACTAAAATTTTAACTTCCGCATTTTTTTGCGATTTCTTCTCGTCTCTTCACTTCATTAGACAGGCCTTACATTGCACAAGCATAATTAAGAAAAACCGGAAGCAAAATCGAAGAAAATCTAGGCTATATGATTAAAATAAGCACTCTCTGTGAGCTAACGCAGGCGCTAGTACCTAACGCCGGCGCTAGTTCAAGTATCCAATTTTCTGTAAGCTTAAAATTCAGAAAAACCACTAAAAATATATTATTGTATATGTACTTCTCATTTTTGCAATTTTGCCTGTAATTGTTTTTTTTAAATTAAAATACAAAATTACAAAAGCCAAATTACAAAAAAATATTTTTTTTCTTTCTTTGGCTATTTGTTTGAATTCTATTCCTATATGCTAAAATCAAATACAAAAATATAAAACAAAAACAAGTATCAAAAAATTATTATTTTTGAACTTAACTTTTCTATTTACATGTATCTTGCGAAAGGGTGATTTGGGCTATCATCCCATCACATCACCTAGTACCGGGCGAACCCCTCACAGGGTAGACCTCGGGAAGTCCAAGATCAAATTATAAGAGTTCAAACTTTAAATTAAAATTATTTTTTAAATATCAAAAATACTGTATGGACTTCATTGAAAATCAAGCAAGATTTAACCCATCTTTTAGACCTTCTACAATGTTACAATTCATTCCTTCAAACTACGTTTAACATTGTTTTTACCATGCTTTGATATATCTACTCATTTGTGCATAAAATTGTATTATAAAAGTTGTGTTGAACTAAGCTTAGCATGCCTCTAAGTATGAGTAAATGTTTTATGTTTGATAATGATATTTATTCACTCACTTATTTTGGCATTGTCTACATATGTTTCTTAATCTAAGAATGCTTGTGTATGTTTTGTAATAGTACAATGAATTAAAATTGCACAAGTATCTTACCTACACTACCTTTATTTGCACTTTTAAAAGTTAAGAAAAGTGGTTATGTTTTCATAAATTATATTGGTTTGCAAAACAAGTGTATTCGGAGAACTTTGTACAAAACAAAAATCATAAAATAAAGTGACAAAGATAACTCCACCAAGCACTACTTGAACCTCCTGATAAGTCTTAATAAGCGTTATGAGGTTGAGCACCTTGGAAAGAATAGTAAAGTGTCTTGAGCAAACCTTATCTTTCTTTCAAAATAAAAACCACTTACTTTTAAGTACACCGGATCACTAGTCTCAATATTAAAATAAAATAATATATGTGATCCCCCAAGCACTACTTTGCATCCTGATAAGTCTTAATGAGCATTGTGTGTGCAAAGCACCTTGGTAGTTGTACATCTTTGTGTGCATTGAAGTGTGTGGAAGTAAAATTATTTGTGTTTCATTGTGCTCTTTACTTTACATATTTCTTGTATTTTTGATTAAAACATTTATTTACTCTACTCAAAATACACTTATGTGCACATCATTATCTTCCATAACACTTCTTCTCATAAGTATTGGATCCTAATGCCAATTCTGTACTACTCTTTATTTATGAAATGCACTAGATAACCTAGCATGCTCTCTACAATGTTTTTGTATGTTTTGAATGTGTGAATTAATATAATGTTGTAGTAATTTCTTTTTGAAAACATTATTTCATGCTTGGTTACTTTATTGTCAAAATTAAAGATTTTAAATGCAAAATGATTTACAAAAACATCTTCCTTTTTTTAATTTAACTTATATTTCTTCTAATGAATAATCATGATTACAAAAAAGATGTTTTCTTGTATTTCTATAAGTCTTCCACATCATCACCATATATTTTTACCTTGCTCTTTCATGCTTATATCAAGTCATAAATATCAAAATTCCTTTTTTCAAATGGTAGACTTGCTTGGTAGAATTTATATTGGTTATTCTAACACATATATCACTTTAATGCTAAAAACTCTCATATATTTCAATGAAAATTTGTATGCTAAAAATACTCCTCTAAACATGAAAATATTGTGTTACCAATAACTCTGATTCCTTAATGGATTCCAAAATAGCTATGTGAGTTATTTGTTTAAAAAAATTCAAATATAAATATAAATCCATAGGCTATGTACCTATCATTAGATTTAAAATGCTTAAATGTTTCCAATAATTATTATCCATGACTTCATATCTCACCATAGCGGGGACGTAGGGTTGTAGACATTAGATTACCTGACCTCTAAGTCATGTCTTGTCCTTAACCGGGAAGGGTTCCAGTGGAGCCTTGCGAGGCACTGGGGGGAAATAGTGCTAGGGTGAGTTTTTTTTTCTAGTGTTTGCATATGGGACTAACACCCCAACATAAGGCATGTATGGAGCTCCTCATGCCCATCTGTCACTTAGTATGGAGCTAGGGTGTAGACATATTGTCTGGGTAGATTGGTTCCTGGAAATCATTACCTTTTTATGCTTAAAACTCTTATAAAGCAAAATCCTTTGTGTACTTAAATTACTACAACATCTATTTTGTGTTATATCTACAACTCTTAATCATATACTATGCTTCACCATTCTTATATAGATGTTCGCCTCAAAAATATATTTCTTCATGCTTTCCACATCTTTACTACTTGTATGCTCGATCATGAATACGTTTTTCCAACAAGTGGTTTCTTTATGACTATTTCTTCACATTCTTTTTACACTCCTATATATTTTTTTCTAAGCTTATATCAGTTTATCATGTTCATTCCCTCTCTACACATTTATTACTTAATACTTGCATACTTTTTGTTGGCCTTCCTCTTCACCCTCTTTTGATAATACCAAAAGGGGGAGAATAAATTTGAAAGAAATTAACATGTTTGGGGAGTTAAGTTCATAGGAAGTTTTGTTGTAGGGGGAGCATTCATTTGGGGGGAGCATATACACATGTCTTAAATTTCATGCTTATCTCTATTATAAACACAAATTCCTATCAATTGTATTATTTCTTTCTAAGGGGATTTGTTATTATCAAAAGGGGGAGTTTCTTGGAACATGCTTTCCGCATATCTTAGTTTGACAATAACAAATCCTATTGTATTAGATCATACATGTTTTGTGTTTATAGTATGCAGGATTTTGTGCTTTCAAATCTCCATGGTGCTGTGTTTTGTTGGTACCGCTCCGCGTTAACTTTACCGCTGGCGCTAGCACTGACGAACCGCTGAGACGAAAACGCTGAGAAGGAAACCGCTGAGAAGGAAACTGCTGAGAAGATCTGAATGATCTACCATGCCGCATTAACTCTACCGCTGGCGCTAACATTAACGAACTGCTAAGAAGAAACCACTGAGAAGGGAAACTGCTGAGATGAAAGCTGTCGTTCGAAGAAATGTACGCTCTACCGCGGGGCGTCAGAATTACCGTGGTGCGGTTGTTTCGTTCGATGAAATGAATGCTGCGCTCGATGAAATGTGAGGCCAGCTCGATGAAGATGTGCTCGACGAAATGCTCTACCATGGAGCGATAGCACTGACGCTAGCGTTAGCATAAATGGAAACAATTGACGAGAAGGAAACAATGGAGAAAAAGGAATGTCGACGGGATGCTATTTTTGGCAAGTACTATCGCGACGCGTTAAGGCTAACGCCCGGCGGTAACTTTTGGATGTCCCGCCATCATGATGGTGATTGAGGAGCAAATGAGGAAGGAGATCTCACGGGAAGGAATAATCAATCAAGAGTATACAATATCATTATGAAACTCCAGTCAATCAAGATTTGGAAACTCCAATCAATCAAGATTTAATTAAGAAACCAAAAGGAGCATGCAATATCATTATGAAGGCAAGAATATATCATATTTTCATGGGGAATAATGTATCTCCAAAGATAGAAGAAAACCCCACAAAATTGATGAGAATAGAAGGAAGGAAACTGCTCCCTGCTGCTACTGCCCCTCTATAGAACTACCGTCGGCGCTAGCTTTCCTGGACAGCAAACCCCTATTTAAAACAGCCCAAAAATGAGTTTCCCTTGATAGATTTGGACGAAATTTTTGAGGGCTGAAAGCCCTAGCCGTCTAGAGAAAAGTGAGGGGTGTTTCCCACTCATAATAAGATAGAGTTCTTCAGAGGAGATCAAAAGAAAATCATGCACAAGGATTGAAGGCTATCAAAACGATGATCAAGAAGCCTTCTCTCAACATACACATGGACTGTTCTCGCTACAACAATCTCTAATCAATTGGAGACATCCAAGGATCTCAAGAACATCAAAGAGGAAGACTCTCAAGCCACAACGATCGAACCTTTGCAAGCAAAACGACATATACATGAAGGGTTCTACTTAGAGGGGAGTTTTTCCATTATCTTTTCTAATTACGCTTTTATTTTATCATTGTAATCGGTTCGTGAATTTGCCACACGGCGACTAGGTCTAGGTTGGACATAGGGAGAAATTTGCCTCGTGTTGGCGACTGGGTATAGGGAGTAGATCTAGGAGGTGCTCGAGGCCTTTCTGGTGATAGATTGGCTAGAGCGGCTTGAGGCCGTATCTGGGGAGAGATCGGCAAAGCCAACTGGTTCGTGGGGATACGAGTCGGTATAGAAAACAAAAAGGGTTTTCATATTATTCGCTTCGATTTCTAGCGTCATTGAAATCATATTTTGTAATCAATTTTATAAATGATAATCATGTTTTTTCTTGTTGAATAAAATTGAATTCATTTCTAATTTCATTATCTCATTACTTTTGATTTAACTTAATTCGATCAAAATATCAAAAGTTTTCTATTAAAGTTTTAAAGTTTTTAAAACCCTTATTCACCCCCCCCCCCCCCCTCTAATGGCGCCTACAGATCCAACATCTACTTGGGATTCTAAGAGCTAAAACTTCGGACCGCTCGGGTGGATATTAAACAGCACGGTCTGATTCAAAAGAACTTGCAGTTTGAAAGAAAAAAGAGATCACAAGAATCACAAGTAAGTCGCGAAAGATAGACAGCCAAATAGGTAAAAACTTTCATTCATTTTCAAAATGTTTATTTACATCATTCTAACCGACCTGCTAACAAAATCAAGCCGTCAGTTAATACAAGAAAAATTCCAAAATACAAAACACTACTCGCCGGACCTTAGTCTTTTCGCCATAGGAGAGCTCGAATCTCCTCCACCCTCAATGTCGACATCGGGTGAGTAGCCGCCACTATCCGATGAGGAACTTGACGAGCTGCTGCTTGAGTCCCCATCTTTTGGATGGGCCTCACTTTCGGAGGTACCGATTTCAGAAGATAAACCCTCTCCATCATTCGCAGCGGCCTCATCGTCAGCAGCGGCCCCTTGCTCTGCAACAATCCTGTCAACCGCGACAGCTTCATTATCCGTGGTGGTTTCATTCTTGCCGTCGTCATCTTCTTTCGAACTGCTGGATTCGGCCTTGTCTTTTCCTTTGGCCCTGCGGATTATCTCATCAAGTAATCCTTCAGGCCGAGATAGATATCTGAGAAGGTGGAATACTCGAAGCTCGTAGACAGGCCGCCCGATCTCTCAGGCGGTTTAATGCGGCGTCGATCCCCTTGGAAACATGGGGAAAGACCTCGTCTTGGAAGGCTGGATTATCCATGTCGTACTGATTCTATAAAAAGAAAAAGGGTTAGACCGCACGATTTGAGGAAAATAAACCGCACAAGTATTTATCAGATAACTTACCGCCATGATTCCCTTTAACCGCGCGATCTCTTCAGCCTACTCGGCGCTTTTCTTCTCCAAGTACATGTGGGCTGAAACTAGCTGCTTTTATGATAGGGCCATAAAATGATTAGCCGTGAAGCCCCATGCACCGACTTGTGCGGCCAATCTGGAAAGCTCCTCCTCCGAAACTTTCCTTAGCTTCTTCAGCATTTTCCGACCATATATCGCAGCACTGGCGGCTAGTGCATGGCGGATAATCTTCTCACTTCCCAGTGTGGGAAAGCAGTTGACACCTGCACGTAGGTATCATATGGGTGCCAGCGAATAGTCGGGTCTCCCCGCAAGTCTTTTGGATTGTCGCAGGAGAGGAGAAGCTCGAAATCCCTTGAAGAAGCCGAGCCTTCCTGCTCGGATGATTGCGGCTTGCTTTTCCTCTGCCGCTTTTCTCTCTGGGTCAGAACCGGGCTGGCCGGGCTGACCGGCTTGTTCTTTGGAACAATGGTGGCGGCTGCAAAACAAAGTTAAAAGTTTAATAAGGCAGACCGCGTGGTCACAAAGCAACGAGTTGTGAGAAACTTACTATCTTCATGTCGGATATCCTCCAACTCTGAGAACAGTGGGTTGTAATGGTTTACATCAAGCCGCTCTTTCTCAAGAAACTTGAAGGTGTCCAGCTCAGTTTTTCTGATATTGCCTGTCCGAAAGGCTGCCTCATCCCGCACTTGCGGGTTGACCTGCAACAACCTGAGCTGGCCTTCGAAGATTACGTACCTCTCCAACCAGCTCGAGACCTTGTTCGCTAGGTTGAAGACTTTTAGTCCCCTGCACCCAAAGTATAGGTGCCCTCTGAAGATTGACGTTCTGGCGTCCGGGATAGACCGTATGGAGAAGAATTTTTTGAACAGGTCGATGGAAAACCGGTCCCCTTCAGACCGCAAGTATGAGATGAAGCTGTAAATGGAAGCGATGGAGTTCGGCGGGAGTTGTCCGGGCACAACCCCGTAATGGTCAAAAATGGTAATGACTTCAAGGGGCGGTGGAAACTTGAAGCCGTTTTCGAAATGGTTGATGGGGACAGTGATCTGAGTAGAAGAGGAAGAGTTAATCCGCTCATCACGAAGTAGAAGCCGCGCATGCAGATGACTCCCGGCTAGGTGTTTCTTTATGAAGTCGTCCAACTCGGCCTGAGTTAGACGACATTCCTTGTGATCCGCAAAATGGAAGGCAGAGGCTGCGTCAGTCTGGACGACTTGGAATTTGTTAGACCATTTCGACTTGTTCATAGCCCGCACCATGGATGTTGTGAAAATGACTTTGAAACTCCACTACTTATAGCTTTAAATGACCTGCAAATAACAAAACTGGGTCGCGGCTAACTATCTTAGGCCGCGCGGCCTGAAACCTGCACACTTATAAAACCAAATAGCAGAATAGCTGCAGGCGTGCAACACAAGCCATGCAGTCAGCAACCTGAATTATCATATTAATTGAGTTCAACCGAAAAACCTCAAGCATGCACCACAGGGCGCGCGACCTGTAAAGCAGTTTAGATAAGATTCTAGAAATTCAATGGCAGAGGCCGTAATTATTCAAACACAATCCGCACGGATTATACGAATATTAGAAGGCATCGAAAAATAGAATATTGTCAAACAGACATCCAACAACCAGATTGTCCCAAGGATCAAACAAATAATATTACAAACATTGTCTTCAAATTAAAGCCATTCACGGCTGACGATGCTCAGGAGAGGGGTGATCGCAATGAAGTCGGGCGACCTGATCTGCGATTTGGAGAAGAAGACAATAGATTTCTCTTGAGTGATAATGAAGATGATTGATCGTGCTGTGAAGTCGCGCGGCATCCTGCTCAACCCGCACAGCGGGAATCATATGAGCAGGAGGAACTGCGGAGGCCTCATCAATCATGGGATTGGCCGCGCTGACCAGTGGGGGATTTGAGGTCGCCCCAGCAGTCGGGCGGCTCGATAACCGCATCCTCTCATCTTAGCGGGTCGCCGGCTTCCGCCGACTTCCCTAGTCAAACGCAAATACTTCTCTTGATAATATTTGAAGTCTTCTTCAAACTTTGAGGCAGCCTTCTTCTCTTTATGAAGTCAGGCGGTTAAAGCAGCATTCTCCTCCATCAGCACCTTCTCCCTCTTCAGCCGCATTTCTTCTTGCCCTCCAGAGCAGTCCGAGCAGCTTCCTCTCGGCCTTCGAGCTCCATCATCCTTTCTTTCAAGCCGTCAAGAAGGCTCTGGAGGTTGGCCAGCTCCTCCTGTCCAGAATTTGAGTTATGCACGAAACATGGCACCGGAGAGGGTAGCGGAGGTAGGCTAGATAAGAGGTCAACCAGCTTCATAGCCTTGTCTGGGTTATCTGCAAGTAATAGCGTGGTTAGCACAATCAGAAGCAAATAATACAACACAAAAAACTACAAAATTAATGCATGAGTACACAGGCCGCCTCGACTGTTCCAGGTCCATTCTCCGGCGTTGTTCTCTCCAAAATCTCTCATTTTGCCTTCATCTTATAGCAGAGGTTTTATTCATGGACGGGAAAAAGCTCGGCAGCGGATTCAATTGTAAATCGCCTTTTCGGAGGCCGTAGAATGAAGAAGCGGACAGGGTGATAACCCGCATCGCGCTTACCTTATGCAAAGGGATCCGGCAGCTGCGGCTTTTGGAGAGCCCGCATCCTCTCCTATGCCTTCAACTTCATCAAACGCAGCCTGGTCATTTCAGGGGCATCCCCCTTCGGCGTGGTCTCTTCAGGTTTGGCTACATCCTCACTAGGAGGGTCAGCTCGGCTCGAAGTCGTAAGGCAATCGGGTAGCTTATCTTGCTTCGGCAAAGCGTCCAAACCATTAAGGATGTCACTGACCATTATGCTCTTCGCCGAATCAGGAGGCAAGTCGTCCAACTCGATAGAAGGAGTGGCTGGCTCTTCGACTTCTTCCTTCTCACGCGGTTTGTATTGGAGGCTGGCCGCTGCTAATTTCCTAGAATCTTCTTTGTTTTTGGCCCTTAATTTCCTGACCTTCCTGGCGATTGTCTCTGCCGCCGTCTCGACTCTTTTCCTTTTCTTCTTGGCTAACTCTGGGTCGTCCTGTTGAGAAGGGCTGGAGTCCTGAACCACCACTAAAGCAGTGGTCAACCCGTTCGGTTTCGGGGAGTTAACCACCCCTTCTTCCTCGTCATTAATTGTTAGAAGGGGATTACCGGAAGGGGAGATTACGATGCCTACTTGGCCACTTCACTGGCATTTGATGCGGAATTACTTAAGCCTGCCATATCAGAAGTGGTGGGATCCCCAGTATTTGGCAGGGCGGAGCTTTGGTCCACCTTATCAGAAGGTGTCGACGGATCAGTCGGGGGAGGTTTTGAGCTACCCGCCTCGGGCTGTTCAGGCACCTTGGAGGTTGTCAACTTCTCAGCAGGTTTGGAGCTACCCGCTGCGGGCTTCCCAGATCAGCTACTTTTCTTCTTCCGATCCTCCTCTTTCTTTCGGTCACCGCCCTTGTCCACGCAGACTTGGAGTTTACCTAAGAAATCCATTCTAAAAAAGGAGTTAACGGCTTGAAAAAATCTAACCACAAGTGGCGAATAGTGCCCCGTGATTTTGAAGGAATTATGCAGAGTGAAGAGCTCTTAGGGTTTCTTATAGGCTTTAGAACAAACCGGGCGCGGTCTCCGGCTAGAACTAATATTTTCGAAATTTCCTTGAGATTTGAAAATATGCGGGGATTATGTTTACCCACAAGAGCGCAACCTAAACAGTACCTCTCTCAGACCGGTCAGTTTGATGTGTCAAGTTGCCCATCTCCAGAACCAACGGGTCTATCGGCCCAACTTGAACTAAGCCGGGCGGTCTGACAGTCCAGACCGCCCCCAGGACTAAAGACTGCCAAGGCTCAAGTCCAGAAGGCAAGCAGCGGTCTCAGGTCAGAGATCGCTCGAGTTGCTTCATTGCCTTAATCGCAGCGCATTTTGACCCCGACCAATACAGATTGGATGCTCAAGCCGCCAAGTCGCGCGACTTCTTTCTTTTTCCCATTTGTATCCCGTTACCCCCTGTCGATTCTCTTATATCCGGGCAGGCGGTTATTTTATCCATGCCCATTTGGGCAGGCCCCTGAGCCTATAAATAGGGGGCGGCGACATTCCAAAGACACGCATACTCGAATTCTGGAGCTCGCCTGCTAGAGTTGCGGTCTCGAGTTTACTGTCTTACGGTTTGTCTGACCGACTGGCTTCTATTTTCCTTGCACTGTAACCCGCTGTAATCACTTTAAATAAATCAAGGGAAAGCCCATCACAGGAGTGGCATTTCCCTTGACGGTCAAAGTCCTGTCTCGATCGCTGCCATCGGTCTAATTCTCTCTAATCAATAGTAACCGATAGCTCGCGGATTCCGCTTTTCCCTCAGCTTCTCTAGCGTCGATCGCGGAGGTGCATTATCAGATTCAACAAAAGGAAATAATAAAAGTTACTAATTATGCTCTCTAAAATATTTTTGAATTAAGTCTAGGTACAATAAATTGGCTAAGTGCAAATGGTTATAAAGCTTTGGCAAAAGGAAGAGTACTTGAATTAGGGGTGATGAATTTTATCCTCTCACCCCTCCTTTTGAATTTTCTTTGCCCCCCCCCCCCCTCCCCTCATGGTTTATGAGGGGAAACAAATTCAATTTTTTTATTAACCCAATGCTTATGTTTACGGAACGAAATCTTATTCCCAATGACATAAGATTTTTTAACTTTTTATTGGGTACCTATGTTTGCGGAATGAAATCTTACTCTCATTGACATTAGATCTTTTTAATATTTCTTCTTCTATTTTTCATGTCATGCTAAATGGGTGGATAGAAGGGGGTTTTCAAGAGAAATTCAAGAATAATAAAAAATTATTTTGAGAGCAACCATTGTAATTTTAATATTCCTAAATTCCTAAAGCCATAAAGTATTGATAATTGAGGTCTAATGTTGTTTTTCTAACATAATACACATGCCTCTATTTTAGATAATTCAGAAGTGGTGCTTGAAAACAAATCCTCTATTTAAATTAGAAACACAAGATATTCTTTAGAACTTAACCCCGGACATTTAAATCTATCTACCTGTGATGAATAAATGGCTACCAAATTAAAAATTAAGAAAATCCACGAATAGATACTTTTGAAACTAGGTGCTTGAAAAAGAAAAACGAAGTAGGGTTTTGGTATATTTATAGTTTTTTCTACTACGAAATGAGCTATATGTTGGGAACAGTGTCCAACAATGTTCCTATTTTGAAGAAGTGCTCAGGTCAATGATAAAAGGACTATGTATTTGATGGTATGCTCTATTTATAATTACAGAGAACAAATCATATGTCCAGTACTTCTCTAAACACACTAAGTCCAAAATTGTCGAGAAGGACTGGACATATCGTCGAATAAGCATTCATATATCAATGAGACTAGTCGCAGAACTCAGCAGAGGTCTATGCTAGTTATCATCGAGATAATATGGACAATCTGACAATATCATTGTGACACCAAAGTACACACGACGATATCGTCGTGAGAACAAGAAGAATTGAACAAGTCACGGTATTGCCATGTAAACAAATATCACACGACGATATCGTTGTGAAATCTGATATGATGAAGCTCTCCAGAAGACAAGTTAAATTATTCGGCTAAGTCGACAACATTGTCATAAAGGATCCTTATCATCGAGTAGACTAAGGCAGAACTCTTGAAGACAATTTGTAACAGAAGCGTTGCTTATCGTTAAGATGATCAAGACGATATCGATGAGAAGTCAGAATGTACAAGACAATATCATCAATAAGACAGGATGTTTTCAACGACATCATCGAGAAGACCTCAAGTTGATAAGATGTTCATAATGACATCATTGAGATGACTTCATGTCGTCGTGAGTGCAAGTATAACAAAGATAACTCATATCGTCGAGCTATCACTCTCTGAAGAAGATTTAAGAAGACTTGAAGATCTGACTAAGTCCAAGATGGATCGGCGTGAAGACAAGCTCTATCGTCGAGATGTTGCCAATATCATCGAGATATTGCTAATATCATCGAGATAGATCAAGATAATTCAAAATGTGATGATTGCATTTAATGTTGCCGCCTGGTGCTCCAATCAGCTCATACCGTTAAGGAATGGGCGTCTAACACTTAAAGGACATCTAGGTCGACCATTAGATGGTCCCTCAGTCTTGTAAAGGAATCAGTGTTTGCCCTAATTAATAAGAGAATAATCGCACAGAATATGCGAATCAATCAAACAGTAAAAGCTGTTGTGAAGAAGGAACAACTACTCGAGAACAAAACGATCTTACTATGTGTTCTCCAAGTCCTACTCTAGCAACATCTACTGATAAGGATTGTTTCAGATTGAAGAAGGGATTGAAGAGAAGCCAGCATTCAGCAAGATAAAATCTATTTCATTCAATTCAAGTCCAGAAGCCAATTTCATCGAGCTAAAGAAGAACTTTTCATTCATTCTTTGTAGGGCTTTTACAAGCCTGAGATTTAGGATCTGATTGAGATCTGAGTTTATAGGGCTTGAGGTCCCGAGCTATAGAGCTTGAGGGCTTGAGTTTGTAGGGCTTGAGGGCCTGAGTTTGTAGGGCTTGAGAGCTTGAGTTTATAGGGATTGAGGGCTTGAGTTTGTAGGGCTTGAGGGATGAGCTGTAGGGCTTGAGGGCCTGAGTTTGTAGGGATTGAAGGCCTGCGATTATAGGGCTTGAGGACCTGAGTTTGTAGGGCTTGAGGGTCTGAGATTGTAGGGCTTGAGGGCCTATGTTTTGTGATAGTTTGCCGACCCTAGCACACTACTAGATAGGCGTAGAGGTACAGTGGAGTACTCAAGAAACATTGTCTTGAGGGACCACTATAAATCTGGTGTTCCTATGTGCTGTGTTTCTGAGATTGTTTATTGTGTTGTGATCTATTTATTTAGTGTTTGTGCTTAATATTTAAAACAACCATATCACCTATCCCCCCCCCCCCCCCTTCTGGTGATTGTTCCATAATTAAAAACAAAATTAAAAACAATGGCTTTGGATTAGTTTTGTTTTCCTAAGTTAACAACAAAATTAAAAACTATGCGGGTCGCAGTCACCACTTCACACGTCGGATGGATTTACGCAGGCCTTGAGTGCTCTGCTTCAAATCGTGGATGGATGAGAAGGAACGCGGATGGGCGATTGCAAGGGCGGAAGTGTTGAGGGTCGAAAGCACCTGTTCGCAAATGCTAATAGCACTTTTGCTATAGCGTGGATTGTGAACGTGAATGAAACGAAACGATTGTCACAACGAGATCATCAACCAATAACATAACGAGACATGATTATATTATCAAAATTAATTGTTCAATACATCAAAATCTCAGAACTTACACAACGAATAATAATATGAAAACGAGAGTTAGAGGTTTCATCACCAAAGGATGAAGACTCGTCGTCGTTCTCGGATGGAATTCTGGGTTGTCAATCCGGATCCGGGCTCGGCTTCGGCTAACGTCCGGGATACTCTAAGGGTTGTCAATCCTCCGCTAACGTCCCATCTTCTTCACTTGAACCTCTGAAACTTGCACCGAATCTCTGCGTCTTCTTCGTCTTTTCACCAGAATAGCGTTGCGTGGTTGAGAACACGCCGGAGTGGAGGAAGCGGAGAGTTTGGATGATGAATCGATGCCCGGATCTTGAACGGAGGATGGATGGACGAAGGGAGGCGAATGGGGGGAGAAAAACTCCCAAAAATCCGTGGATGGGCAGTTACGGGGCGGAGATGGATCCCCCTGGAAATTAGGGCGAACCCCTATTTATAGGAAGAGAAACGTCAGAACAAAAATGCACGAGGAAAGACAGGCCCCTATTTTTAAGCCCTTCTTCACGCACGGACGACAAACCGTGCGTTCGAAAACACACGACCGTGCGTTTGGTCAAAAGTGCTCGAAACGGCCCGATCTCTCCCAAATGCCTCCAGGTTGCAATGAAAACTCCCAAGGATTCCAGAAATTAGGCATTCAACAATAAAAACTTAGGAAATCACTAATAACATGCAAACACTTGGCAAAATAGTGCACTCGTGCGTGAAATCCTATATAGATCAATATGAATGAAAAGTAATTAAAAGTGTAGTGCACATGCGTGAAAAATAGCCCAGATGAGTCCTGAAAATAGTGTAATTCTCGGACTCATCAGTGGTGATCGCATTGGCAGCTTGCCAAGGGTGGAAGATTTGGGAACTCGACGTGAAGAACGCTTTCTTATATGGCGAGATTGATAAGGATATCTTTATGGATCAGCCACCTGGTTATGTATCCGAAGAGCACCCAAGATATGTTTGCAAGCTCAAGAAGGCTCTTTACGGCTTGAAGCAAGCGCCTCTGGTGTGGTACCGGAAGATCGCAGAATACCTCCAGTTCTGCGGATACTTTGCTTCTGATTCTGATTCAAGCTTATTCGTACAGAACATGGGGGAGCTTCAGGTCTTGTTGTTTCTGCTGTACGTTGACGATTTGATCGTCACGGGTAATTCTGAAGTGGAGGTAGCTAGGCTTCGTGCTGAGCTAGCTATCAGATTCGAGATGAAGGATTTGGGTGAGCTCCACCATTTCCTTGGGCTCGAAGTGGAGAGGAAAGAGAGCGGTATGCTTGTTTCCCAAAAAAGCTATGCGGATCGAATCGTGAAGAGATTCGGCATGGAAGGGGGGAAGAGCAGCTCTACTCCACTGGAGGTTGGATTTCATCTTCGGCGAGATGAAGGGAAGGTTCTTACCGATCCTTGGTGTTCCGGGCCTCGGTCGGAAGCTTGATATACTTAACGATCACGAGGCCAGATATTGCTTATGCAGTTGGCAGGGTGAGTTGGTTTATGACAGAACCTCAGAAGCCACATCTTGTGGCGACTAGGAGTATATTGATGTATGTCATATCCACCTCGTATTTGGGTCTCTTCTATGGGAGAGATTCGGGATTTTGCTTACACGGGTACATGGACGCTGATTATGGAGGAGATTTGGATGATCGGAGATCGACGTCTGGATATGTCTTTATGACAGGCTCTACAACTATATCATGGTGCAGCAAGAAGCAGGATTCTGTGTCTATCTCTACCACGGAAGCGGAGTACAAAGCTTCGTCTTTGGCGGCCCAAGAAGCTATTTGGCTTAGGAGGCTTATGGAGGACATTCATAGGGAGGTGCGAGGTCCTACTTTGTTATGTGGTGACAATGAGAGTACTCTCAAATTGGTGAACAATCCAGTTTGTCACGCGCATACGAAGCACATAGAGATTCATCACCATTTCATTCGTGAGAATGTGTTGGAGGGATCTCTGATTGTGGAGCATGTACAGAGCAAGGAGAATGTTGCTGACATATTTACTAAGACGCTGGCGAAGGGACCATTTGGTCATTTGCGGAGTTTGCTTGGGATGGCTTCCACTTCCCACTTCAAGGTGGGGTGTTAAATTTTTGAAGTGGAAGTGGAATGGTGCTGAGCGGTCTGCAGGTTGGAGACCGCAGAGACAGCGCAGTCTGTGCTGGTGCTCTGGCCGGTTCTGTTTGGGCGGTCTGATCAGGGAGATCGTTGTTTATCCAAGCACCTCACACGGGTTTGTTCTGGTGACTTGTTCAAGTCGGCCAGATGTACAAGTAGGACTGCCTTCTTGTAGTGACCGGGCGGTCTAACATGTTGCTCTTGTCGGTATGGGTTACTGAAGAAGTTCTTTGTTTATGCAATAAGACCGAGTGGTCTGCTTTTGAGAGACCGTGGGAACTGGGAGATTTGTGATAACTGTATGGTTTAATAAGGAGCTGTTAGCTTTGCTGAGCTCGGGCGGTCTGTTTTGTGAGACCGCTCGTGATCTGATGGGCTGTTATTGTATCCCGATTTGTGCGGTGATGACATCCATCTTCTCTCTTATAAATAGGGGTGCAGGGCCCGTCATTAATAACGAGAACTGTAAGAACGAAAGTTGGCTTGATTGTGCCGGTCTCAATTTGAGGTTGTGCGGTTTGAGATCTTTGTCAGACCGGTTTGTTTGTTCGCAGGTTAGCGGCTAGCAGCTCGCGGTCATCTTGTCTCCTTTCTTCCAGCTTTGAATAAACCAGTACGGGCGGACTGTGTTTAGGTGTTCTTGGACTGTACAGCGAACTCAGTTGATCAGGCGGTCTTAAGTGGCCAGGCGATCATGAGTTGCGCTCTGTAGCAGGAAGCAGTTCTTTGTTCTGTGTGTGCGGGTTCTTCTGTGATCTGGAGACCGTGCGGTCTGGGCGATCAAGAAGTGCGAACTGTTTGTTTTCAGCAGAGGAATAAAGTAGCAGGTCGGCGGTCTGTGGTTGCGGTCTGGCAGGTGCGGCTTTTGCTCTATTTGCGCAGTCTCAGGGGCTACCATCTGGCTTGTCTGTTCGCGCGGTCTGGCAGTCTCAAGTTGTCAGGTCGTCAACAGCTTGTATTTTGTGTTTTGTGCTTCTCTCCTCCGTGATTCTTATGAATCATGTCTCGCCATGTATACCTCGAATTGTAAAGAGATAGTTAATACCATAGAACTATTCAGTCTTCCCATTGTCATTGTTGTGCTACACTTGTGGAAATTTTTGTGAAGTGATTCCACATTTTTCCTTCATCTCCGGACTTCAACTTTTTTTAACACATTCGTCACTCCTTTTGTATTCACCCCCAGAGGAACCTATGCACATTTTCTATGATGATGTTATTACCAATGTTCCTCCGCTTTCTTTGAAAGAACTCTCTACACCTATTTTTGGTGAGTTGGTAAATGATGTTAGGTAGGAAGTTGATTCGAAGCCAGAGGCTACACCAAAGTGGGATGAGGATGTTATCCTTTCTCATGGGGAGTGTGACTCCTTGGAGCACTATGTCACACCGAGGTGGGATGAGAAAGAAACCATTTCTGATGAGGAGGTTTGCAATTCCTTATCGGATGAGGAGGTCCAACTCAACACCGAGGACCTCGATCCCTCAGATTCCCCTCGCTACTACTCATATGATACTGACAGTGATATATGCTTTGATCCTGCTGGGAGTGAGTGTAAGACCCCCTCTACCTTACTAGGAGGGTTACCCGGGTTTTATGCCCAGAACCGCCGCCTTACGGATGACACCAACACACGAGTTAGTCTCCACCGCAAGACTCCAATTCTTCCAGCTAATACGATCATTTAACTCTTAGGCCAATAGAAAATAGAATAAGCAATAGTAATAAGCAAGTCCACATCACAATATTTCATATAAGAAACATAATTGTCCAGCAATGAGCACAAAAAGAGAGTAAGGGCTTATGCCCGATACATATCCAAATGTAATACAGCAAAATAAACTCTCTCACTCTCTCTCTCTCAACAACTCTACACGGAAGCTAAACACTCCTAGGCACCGAGCGGGAGGAAGGAAGCGGAGGACAACAAAGTGGAATAACAAATGCAGCCGACAAGGGAATCTTTACTAGCAAGTATATACATAATAAGATAAACAATGATAACAGTATAAGCAAGTAAGCAATAATGAACGGTGAAAGAGGAAAGCAAGTAAAGCAGTGCGCGCAAGTTCAGTAAATGAGTATATTATTCTACCATTACATGAGTTCCTTAACTTATATGAATGCTCATACAAACTTATAAGTTAAGATTTCTAGAAGTATAACTTATCATATAAAAGAGCCCATACTAATTTATATGATAAGGGTCTACATTTAATGTTCTATGGTTTATATTTGTTATGATATGATTCATACAAGTGCAACTCACCCACATGACTCTGTGATCACAAACCTTTCGTTCCCAATTTTTGGAGCTAGTTTCACTCTCTGGTACCACCATTGTGGCTACAACAATAGTGGAGCGGGTGCCTCAACTTCCTAGGCGGATGTAAACTCTACCAGTCCTAGACCCTTCGTACGTCTCTGTACACGTCCTAGGTGCACTCTAGAGTCTTGCGTACTCTTTGCTGGAACCCACCAGTCTTTAAGTTCGGGTGTGCGTCTTTGGGGATTGTCCTCCAGACTGTAGAATAAACAACCTACTGGCCCATCAAACCCAAACCCCCACCTAATTCAACGTACTACCGTCGGTGTGATGACCAGTCTAGTATCGAAGAACCACCACTAATTTGTTTCTATGCACATGCAAGTTATCACAACCTGAGCCTCCAGTTCGGAGGACCAACCCGTTCTGATATACAACTCCCTGAGCCTCCTGCTCGCAGGACTAACCCGTCCTGATATACAATTTTCTGGGCCTCCATCTCGCAAGACTAACCCGTCCTGATATACAACTTCCCATCCCTTAACTCGGGATGAAGTTTACCATACCTCATATTCATTTAGTCAGACCACTCTTGTCTAATTATTATTATACTTAGAAGTTTAGGGTGAATCCTGGACTTCCCGAGGTCTACCCGGTGAAGGGCTCGTATCGGTGCTAGGGAATACGATGTGCTGAAGCCCAAATCCCCCTTTCCAGGACAATTACTTTTATTGGTGGCTACCCTTTTCCAAAGACCCACTCTCCTTATTACTCTTTATAACCTAAATGCTTTATGACTTATCCTTCCCTCTATTCTTAAGCAAACATTCTCTTGAACGATGCTCAACACTAAAGATCTCTCATCCTCTAAATGGTGTAGGTATTGTGTGATTCTCAAATGTCCCTAATCACACTCTAATGATATATCATGAGCACTTTATCGTGCTGTCTAATTGTAATGACCTCATAAGGTAATAACTACCCCTTTACGTATGGCGTGACATGAATCAGAATTATTCCCTCAATCTAGTACGAATGTTCTCCAAAAATTCAACAACTTCTAGGGTCTGATATAAATGATATATTACTGCTATGATCCAAGTTTTACTGATTTTCTATATGATCTTGCCAATCAAATCACCATATTAAGTTTTTACTATTCGAAGTCCAAAATGAGATTGAACTAGATGTGATTCCTATGATGCAATCCTAACCATATCATGCCCAAATGAGCTACAATTCATACCATATGTTCATATTTGATAATTTAAGAATTGTCCAGAGTTTTGATATATTTCAAATTAATTTTACCTCAATTTAAAATTCATTAATCATTTGACATATTAAAAATTACAAAGAAAGTACCATGTCAGTAATTTCAAACTTGCTAATAAAATTTCCAGCGGTAATAGATGACAAAATAACATGATTTCCAAAGTTCCACAATGTTTCAAGGATTTTATAATCATAATTTCCACATAAATTAAAAAGGGTGAAAATGTAACTTTACACAGCAAGTACTAAATTATGTCTTTCAAAAATTATGAGAAAATTACTATATGACTGTAATGACCTAAAAACATCCTATCCATAATTTCATAATTTTCCAGGAACATTTCACCATAGTTATTTCCTAAATTTAATAGTGTGACAAACTGAATATATGGAATTTTACCATGTGTAATACATCCAAAAATTCTACCAAAAATTCCAGAGGTTCATAAGTAGATTCCAAATGATTTCCCAGAGTTTCAAAAATTTCTCAATCTTTTTCCCCAGCAAAATTTTAGTTATTCAGAAATGTGACATATGATAATTTGATAATTTCTAAGGAAATAATCTCTGAAAATTTCTACAAAATTTTTCCACAAGGTTTTAGCCATAAACATTTCAATAATACATAAATGTGACATATTTCAAATTTATCAAATACATAGGATTTTTGGTCCCAAAAATCCTAATTTCCCCTGAGGTAATGTATTATGTCATAATGAGGGTGTGACAGAATTATCGGAGGCTAACACTAAGCCATATATGCCAAATACACAAAATATCTTTTTTGGCTATATGCACACCATAACACATATTAGGCAAAGACATGCAAGTGGAATTACCCCACATGCAGAGGTCCAATTGCTCCCAAATGTTAACCAGAGGCTAGTAATGACCCATTAAACATGTCACCCAAATTTGAGGTCATTTGGAGTTACAAAACTCCATAAATTTCATTTATTTGATTAATCACATTATGAACAAAACTATAGAGAAATGTTCTTCAAAAATTCTAATTTTTGGAGTCGTGATGTTTTCTCTTATGACTCATCTATGTTTCAAATTTCACATGCATGTAAGGTATATTTACAGATATATTCACAAAATACACATGCATGCACACTTTATACACCCAACACCAAAACAAGTGCCCAGGGGGCTCTGGTGCACCAAATCACATAAAATCAATGCCCAATTAAAGTTAGGACAAGGATCTATAACTTTCATAATCAAGGGTTTTGCTAATTCTGCAACTAAGGCACCTAATTTTAAGCCATAAATCACTGATAAATGTGTGACAGATTTATATAACATTAAATTAATACATTCATTTAATCCTGCACAAATCTTAAAGCAGATCCAAGGACCACGGGTCATCTTCTTCCTCTATCCAACGACTAGGATTGCCCCTACATGTAGCCCTTGATCTCATATTTCCCGGCCACCCTCTGCTCGCCACCGTCGGCCACAACCTCCACCACTCTACTGGGGTGATGGCTACCGCCAGGCGGCGACACGGCCGCCAGAGACAGCTTCTCAGACGATCCCGAGCTGGAACAAAAGCTCGAGGAATCCCTCACATTCTCACATGGGATCAGGCTCTATTGTGCCTGATTTCTCTCCTAATTGGATCTAGAGGCTAGCACAGAGGGAGAGGGGGAGAAACCGACCTGAATGGGGGCTTGAGATCGGGTAATCCGTCGGGGCGGCATGGCGGAAAGTATCTCCGGCGAGCTTGCTCAACTCCAAGATTTTGCACTGATTCTACTGCTCCAATACACTGGCTTGACTACTCTCCACCTTATAAAGCTTGTGGGAGAGTTCAAATGGGCTGAGGAGGGCTGTATAGCGAGGATTTGGAAAGGGGTGGTCGTCCTCACCTTAGTTGCTCCTCCTTGCTGCCAAGTGGCGCCTCCCTTGTTGGAAAATGACTGGAATTTATGTGTTGGGCTCAGATATGGCCTTGGGCAGAATGGAGGAGGGGCACATGGCAAGCTATCCCCAATTTCCTCCTTGTCCTATTTGAATTTGGGGGAAAAAGGCAAAAATGCCCCCTTGCATGTCACTCCCCACAAATTTCGAGGGCATGGCTGGTAATATGGCATGTGGGCTGCTGGATGGGCTTTGGTTGAGGCCTTAGCCCAATTGAATTTGGTTTGGGATTTTAATTTTCTTCCTCAAAAAGAAATTGAAATGGGTTCTCGTCGATCTGGGAGGTCCTCTCGATCGACAGAATGTCCTGTCGGTTTCCACTTTGACTGCCAATCCCGACGATCGACGGGATGTCCCGTCGATTGACGGGACCACCTTTCGATTTTTACTTGATACAATTTAATTCCATCGACGGGATGTCCCGTCGATCGATGGGACCACCGGTCGATTTTTACTTAACACAATTAATTCCATCGACGGGATGTTCCGTCGATCGACATGACAACCCATCGATGTAAGACCCCAAAATACATGTGCATGCAAAATACCAAAAAAAGGAAAAAGAGTAAAGGCAGGGAGCTAGCGCCAGGCGCTAGCGCTAGCGTCTCTCAGCGGTACCAACTCAGGGCTAGCGCCAGGCGCTAGCCACTAGCGCCGGCGGTAGCGCTAAAATTTAAATACCCCAAAATCCGATTCCTTTCCAATTTTCTCTGCCATTCCTGATCTGAGAGCTGAGAGGAGAGCTGAGGGCAGAGGTTTGGGAGCAAGGAGGGAGATCCGTTGGCTTTGCGCTTTCGTCGTGCCAGGAGGGAGATAGCATCTGCGTGCTTGTGCCACCGCAGATTCCAACCAATCCAGTTCCCTCTCACTTCTATGGCACCGAAACGGCCTACAAGGGTAACGAATCTCCTCCCTAATCCTTGGACATGTACGTCCTTTGATTTGCATGTATTTCGGGAGACTTCTACTAATTAGTGGATTGGATCTTCCGGTGGGATGAAGGTATTCCCCCACAAATTGCATATAGAGTCTGGAACGGTAGCATAGGCATAGGCATGCTGTGTGAAACCCATCTGGACAGATCGAGCCGGATTGGTGATGTTTAAAGTATCGGGAATAATTCCGTGTAAATGCTGTGATTCGGGTCACGTGACTGTTGTTGTACAGAAAATAGGACTGGAGGTGTTTCCCAGGCTGTACCTGAAATTTGGTGGCAGAACTGAGTTCTGTCACTAGCGCCGGGAACTAGTGTTAGCGCCGGCGGTAGATCCAGGTGAGCTACCAGTGTTGATGTCTAGAGGTGTATTCCCAGAGGTAGCATAGTTGAGTTCTGTTACCAGTGCCGGGCAGAACTAGGTTCTGTTGCTAGCGTCGGGCGCTAGCGTTAGCGCCGGCGGTAACGCCCAGCACACAGATTCTGAGTTTCCGTGCTACCTAAATTCCTGGAGACTGGATGCGTAGCAGGAAAAGCTGTGGAACTTGCAAAACCCAGCTTTAAGGGATGGGTATTGGGTGAAGCTTACTCGTATCGCATATATCGCGATGATTAAGCACGGGCCTAGCTGAACCAAACCCCCTATAGTGGTGGTGAAGGGGTCGCTCCGCAATGCACCGGGCTATGGAAGAGTGTCGTACCTTCGTGTGTACGGGCTAGCTCATTTTGCTTGTCTAAGTTGAAATGGGACTTAGCGTAAGGGCGTAACTCAGGGAGTATGCCAAAGTGTGCCTTGAGAGCACGAAGCGGGTGGCTTGGTTTGCCTCCGTTGGTGTTGTTTGCAGATATATATATATATATGCTGCTGACTCTTACTTGCAAGGAAGGAGCACTGCCGCCCCGAGTGTGAGGCGGGGTCGTTATAAATCTTGGTCAGCTAAAGCTGACCGGTTGCTTGTTTTCCCACCAATTGGTGGATTTGCTTATACAGGTCCCGGTGAGACTAGCGAGAGATAGTGGGCTGAAGCCCCTGCTGCTGTGTTGTGCTGGCCCTTGAAGGCCAACGCTTTTGTTTACTTTTGTTCATGTGTGGCCGGCCTGGGTGCCGATGTCTGGAAGCCACCTTTTTGATGTAAACAAACTCATGTAAATAACTTGTGATGTATTTCATTCCGTAGTATATGTGGACATGTATATAACTGGTTTTAAGTAAATGAAACATATGCTTCTGTTGTGACTCTGTTGCTGAGATGGTTATAGTTTTAACTGTTTAACACTAATTTTAGTAACACTCTCTTCTGTTCATTTCATATGGCGTGGGGTCCCGGCCGGACCTACTGTTATATGCTATGTGACAGGGAGGGTGTTACAAATTGGTATCAGCTACGGGTCTCGATCCCTTTCCGTCTGAATTCATGGTCGAATTCTTTTAAGGGGTGGTGAGAACGTGTGTGCGTCGCCTTTAACTCATATCAATAACCAGTAATTGTCCACTTTAGGAATGCATTACATGTATAGGTGTAGCATTCAGATGGAACTTCTGTGTTCCTTTATTGCTTCATACTATCTCTTCGTCGCTAATTATGTTTTGGGTACATATATAGGCGACTGGGAGTGGAGCGGGGCCTTCAGGACCCCCGCGTTCGACTGCAAGTAGTGCACCAACTCCGGTGCCGACACCTTCTTCGGCTGAAACTGTAAGGATGATCGTTGAGGCAGTATTTGCGATGTTCACGGCGCAACCAGGAGGGCATGTCCCTGGACAGCCTCCTAATCCGGGAGCGGTTCTGGTGCAGGCTCCAGCAGCCGAACCTGCGGTAGAAAGACTAGTGTCGTTGAGGGCACGAAGAGCTCCAGATCAACAGCTGCAATACTTTTTGAGTTTCCATCCTCCTACGTTCACGGGGCAGGAACCCCGACGCAAGTAGAGGATTGGCTGTCAAAGGTGCGCAAAACCTTGAAGGACACGAACACGGAGGAAGGACAAAAAGTGATATTGGCAACCTTCCTACTAGATGGGGAGGCGCAGCTGTGGTGGGATAAGTTGGAGATACATCAGCTAGCGGGAAGGCAACTGACCGATATCTCTTTTGATGAGTTTTCCAGACTGTTCTTGGCGCGATATCTTCCACAGGCCCAACAGATAGAAATGGAAAATCAGTTCAACCATCTGACTCAGGGTGATCGTACTATCGACGACTATCTGCATGATTTTACATGGTTGGGTCGCTATGCAGGCGTGACCTTTGCGAATGAAGCTCATAAGACAAATCGGTTTTACGAAGGCTTGCGAGAGGAGTTGCGGTTTCTTCTGACGGGGCCAATGACGCAAGGGTTTATGACCCCGGTCAACTCAGCTCGTTCTTTAGAGAAAGACATGAAGCGGTCCCACAGTAGGAAGGAGCTAGCAGTAGTCAAGCCAGAGTTCAAAGAATCAAGCTCGGCAAAGTCAGGACGAGGCAAGTGGAAGAAAGGAGTGCGACCGTCTAGGTCAGCTCAATCTTCAGCATCAGGAGTGACTTGGCGAGGTCCACTCACCTATTACAACTGCGGCAGACCGGGGCACTTTGCTCGTGACTGTCGTAGTGGGAAGAAGCTAGTTGCGGCCTATGCAGCAGAGAAAGGAAAGGCGGCAGAGTCAACCGCATCTCACGCTGCTCCAGCCCAGCCTAGAGTTTATAACCTTGGCCAACAGGAGGCCATCAAACAGAACGATGTGGGGACAGGTATGCGATAGTATATAGCTTTTGTTTCTTTTTATACTTCATACCTTATACATTGCTTGTTAACCATTGATGTCCTAGGCTTTGTCCTGATCTTTAACTATCCGGCAAGAGCACTATTTGACACGGGTGCTTCACATTCCTTTATATCGGAGGCCTTCATACAGCAACTTGGAGTGCCTTCGTCGTTTAGAAAGGAACGATTAGATGTGATGCTACCCAATGGGTGTTCAATGTGCGCGGATCGAGGTTGTGTAGTAAAGGTACGAATAGGGAGTCAAGACTTTGATTTGGAAGCACTGATACTCCCGCTTTCGGAATTCAATGTAATCTTTGGTATGGACTGGCTGTCAGAGCGGCAGGCCTACATTGATTGTACTTCTAAGGAGGTCACACGGGGGCGAAATACCGAACGTGCGACTACATTTGCTGGTTTGCATGGATCGAGCAAGACACTGATGTTTGTTGTCCAAGTGGTCAAGGCGGTTCGGCAAGGCGCAGAGTTATGTGTTGTGCTAGTGGGGGCTGCAAAGCCTCAACCCAGTTTGAGTGATGTTCCTGTGATTTCAGAGTATCCAGATGTGTTTCCGAAAGATCTTCCTGGGGCGCCACCTCAGCGAGAGATTGACTTCACTATAGAGCTGGTGCCAGGTGCTAAACCTGTTTCACGCTCTCCGTACCGAATTGCGCCAAAGGAGATGGAGGAATTGAAAGTTCAATTACAGGAGTTGCTAGAGCAGGGTTATATACGTCCAAGTACCTCCCCTTGGGGTGCTCCGGTCCTTTTTGTGAAGAAGAAGGACGGAAGCCTGCGTCTATGCACTGACTACCGAGAATTGAACAAGCTGACCGAGAAGAACAAGTATCTGATTCCTCGAATCGATGACTTATTCGATCAGCTAGTTGGGTCAACTGTGTATTCAAAGTTGGATCTCAAGTCAGGCTATTACCAGTTACAAATTCGGGATTGTGATATCCCTAAGACAGCATTCAGTACTCGCTACGGACACTACGAGTTTACAGGGATGCCGTTTGGATTGATGAATGCTCCGTCAGTATTTATGGATCTGATGAAGAGGACCTTTCGATAGTGCCTTGATCGGTTTGTCATTGTCTTCATTGACGATATCTTGGTGTACTCCCAGTCTGAAGAAGAACACGCGATTCATTTGCGTGAAGTTTTGGAAATCCTGCGACGTAGTCAATTGTATGTCAAGTTCTCTAAGTGCGAGTTCTGGCTAGCTTCAGTGGCGTTCCTAGGTCATGTTGTTAGTGGAGAGGGTATCGCAGTGGATCCGGCAAAGATTGATGCAATCCAGAAGTGGCCCATTTTGGCGACAGTAGCGGAAGTCAGGAGTTTCCTTGGACTTGCCGGCTACTATCGGCGCTTCATGGAGAACTTTTTGCGGATCGCTCTACCTCTCACCACGTTGACGAGGAAGGATCAGAAGTTCGTTTGGTCACCGGAGTGTGCATGGGCTTTTGAGGAATTAAAGAGGCGTCTGACCACAGCACCAATTGCGCAAGATAGGCAGGCGAAATACTACAGCGCCAGGCACAGAAACGTCGAGTTCGCCGTGGGCGACTGGGTTTATCTCAAGATCAAACCTTTCAAGGGTGTGTCCCAGATTCAGCGCTTGAAAAAGCTGAGTCCAAGATACCTTGGACCGTTTGAGATACTGGAACGTGTTGGAGAAGCTGCCTATTGGCTCGCTCTTTCGACAGAGTTGAGTGGTCTGCACGATGTGTTCCACATATCGGTATTGAGGAAAGCTATACAAGAGCCTCGCCAAATGCTTGTGGCTAGTCAGGTGCCGGTCGATGATGGGTTGAAGACAAAGGTCATACCTATTGGCATCGAAGACACTGAGATCAAACAGCTGCAGAATAAATTGATCAAGATGGTCAAAGTCCGCTGGAACAACTGCGGTCGTGAGGAGCTTTCATGGGAGCGCGAGCAAACTATGCGTAAGGAGTTCCCCGAGCTATTCCATTGAGGTACAAGTCGTATTTTGTATCTTTTTGAGTATTTGCACTATTAGAATTTCGGGACGAAATTCTTTTAAGAGGGGGAGAATTGTAAGACCCCAAAATACATGTGCATGCAAAATACCAAAAAAATGAAAAAGAGTAAAGGCAGGGAGCTAGCGCCGGCGGTAGCGTCTCTCAGCGGTACCGACTCGGGGCTAGCGCCAGGCGCTAGCCACTAGCGCCCGCGGGAGCGCTAAAATTTAAATACCCCAAAATCCGATTCCTTTATCATTTTCTCTGCCATTCATGATCTGAGAGCTGAGAGGAGAGCTGAGGGCAGAGGTTTGGGAGCAAGGAGGGAGATCCGTTGGCGTTGCGCTTTCGTCGTTCCAGGAGGGAGATAGCATCTGCGTGCTTGTGCCACCGCAGATTCCAACCAACGTAATTTCCTCTCACTTCTATGGCACCGAAACGGCCTACAAGGGTAACGAATCTCCTCCCTAATCCTTGGACATGTACGTCCTTTGATTTGCATGTATTTCGGTAGACTTCTACTAATTAGTGGATTGGATCTTCCGGTGGGATGAAGGTATTCCCCCACAAATTTCATATAGAGTCCGGAACAGTAGTACGGGCATAGGCATGCTGTGTGAAACCCATCTGGATAGATCGAGCCGGATTGGTGATGTTTAAAGTGCCGGAAATAATTCTGTGTAAATGCTGTGATTCGGGTCACGTGACTGTTGTTGTACAGAAAATAGGACCTGGAGGTGTTTCCCAGGCTGTACCCAAAATTTGGTGGTAGAACTGAGTTTTGTCACTAGCGTCGGGCGCTAGCGTTAGCGCTGGCGGTAGCTCCAGGTGAGCTACCGGTGTTGATGTCTGGAGGTGTATTCCCAGAGGTAGCAGAGTTGAGTTCTGTTACCAGTGCCGGGCAGAACTAGGTTCTGTTGCTAGCGTCGGGCGCTAGCGTTAGCGCCGGCGGTAGTGCCCAGCACACAGATTGTGAGTTTCCGTGCTACCTAAATTCCTAGAGACTGGATGCGTAGCAGGAAAAGCTGTGGAACTTGCAAAACCCAGCTTTAAGAGATGGGTATTGGGTGAAGCTTACTCGTATCGCATATATCGCGATGATTGAGCACGGGCCTAGCTGAACCAAACCCCCTATAGTGGTGGTGAAGGGGTCGCTCCTCAATGCACTGGGCTATGGAAGAGTGTCGTACCTTCGTGTGTATGGGCTAGCTCAATTTGCTTGTCTAAGTTGAAATAGGACTTAGCGTAAGGGCGTAACTCAGGGAGTATGCCGAAGTGTGCCTTGAGAGCACGAAGCAGGTGGCTTGGTTTGCCTCCGTTGGTGTGGTTTGCAGATATATATATATATGCTGCTGACTCTTACTTGTAGGGAAGGAGTACCGCCGCCCCGAGTGTGAGGCGGGGTCGTTATAAATCTTGGTCAGCCAAAGCTGACCGGTTGCTTGTTTTCCCACCAATTGGTGGATTTGCTTATACAGGTCCCGGTGAGAGTAGCAGGAGATAGCGGGCTGAAGCCCCTGCTGCTGTGTTGTGCTGGCCCTTGAAGGCCAACGCTATTGTTTACTTTTGTTCATGTGTGGCCGGCCTGCGTACCGATGTTTGGAAGCCACCTTTTTGATGTAAACAAACTCATGTAAATAACTTGTGATGTATTTCATTCCGTAGTATATGTGGACATGTATATAAATGGTTTTAAGTAAATGAAACATATGCTTTCGTTGTGACTCTGATGCTGAGATGGTTATAGTTTTAACTGTTTAACACTAATTTTAGTAACGCGCTCTTCTGTTCATTTCATATGGCGTGGGGTCCCGGTCGGACCTACTGTTATATGCTATGTGACAGGGAGGGTGTTACAATCGATTTTTACTTGGTACAATTAATTCCATCGACGGGATGTCCATTCGATCGACGGTACCACCCGTTGATTTTTACATGGCAGCCAATCCCGACGATCCTTACCTGATACAATTAATTCCTGCACTAATCTTGATGCAGATCAGAGGGCTCCTCGTCATCTTCCTCTCCTAGTGGACCACATGTGTATTCTCTCAATTCAATGTGACCTAAGGTCACTACGTAGCTCAAACCCACCTCACTCACCACGCATGCCCTACCCTAATTGAAGTCAAGGGGTATAGTAGGAAATGGGATGTTACAAATCCCAATGAACAAAAAAAATAATTTCGTCCCCGAAATATAAGTTTGGGTCTACGGGGTTCTTTACACAATGTAAATAAGTAAATCTTGAGGAGGTTTAGGTTGTACCTGAAGTGAAGAGTCTCGGGTATTATTGTTGCAAGAGATCCATAGGCTCCCATGTGTGTTCCTCTCATCCATGATTGGACCACAACACCTTGACTAAGGGAACTTTCTTCTTCCACAGGACTCGGACTGTTGTGTCGTCAACCCGGACTGGCTCCAGATGGACTGATCTATCAGACTTTATCGGGCGTATGGTGGAAGTTATGTGCTACTTTGTCCTATATAGGGCTCTCCGTAGTGAAGAGACATGGAAGACATCGTGCAAGTTCTCCAACTCAAAGGGAATCTCCAGCCTGTAAGCCAAGGGACCGATCCACTCCAGAATCCGTTAAGGCCCCTTAAATCGAGTATTGAGCTACTTGTGTCCTTGCACCCGCGTGACACCATGCACCGGGTGTATCTTCAAATAGACTCTGTCTCACACTTGGAACTCCACCTTCTGATGCTTCACATCGTAATACTTGGCCTACCTACTCTGAGCCTCTAGCATCTTGTCACAGATCATCTGAACTGTAGTGTTTGTGTCCTCAACAAACTCTAATCGAAGTGCTTTCTGATCCTCGTCCTGGACCCAAGAAAGCAGTGTCCGACACTTCTTATCGTATAATGTCGCATATGGTGCCATCCTAATGCTTATCCAGTGGATTTTGTTGTATGAAAACTCGATCATGGTCAACAACCTCTCCCAGGGCTTTCCCGCATCCAAAATGCACAAGCCTAGCAGGTCCTCCAAAGTCTGGTTGCTCTGCTCTGTCTGCCCGTCGGTCTGTGGATGGAAAGTGGTGCTGAATGTAAGTTGAGAACCTAAGTATGCCTGCACCACTCTCCATTCCCTAGAGGTGAACCGATCGTCATGATCTGAAACAATCATCCTGGGTACGTCGTGGTACCTAATGAACTGTTCCACAAATAACCTTACCAGAACCGCAACTGAATTGTCCTTCCTGACCGGTATGAACCGTGCTACCTTGGTCAATCTGTCTACTATTACCCAAATAGAGTTGTTCCTAGAGTGGGAGCGAGGCAATCCATGTATGAACTACATGGCAATGTCCTCAAACTTCCACTCCTGCTAGGCTCTTGCATTCTGCCTTCACTAGCTATCAAGTCTCAAAGTGTGAGACAAAAGATACGATCTCTTTCTTCATTTCGGGCCAATACATGTCTCTATGCAGGTCCGCCGTCATCTTGGAGATCCCAGGGTGCACTGAGTACCGAGTGTAGTGTGCCTCCTTGAGTATTTCTTCTCGGATCCCACCTCCTGCGGGTATATAGACACGACCCCAGAAATGAATGATATCGTCGCGCAATGAATAATCCTCCGACTTGCCCTCTTCTAAGGCTTTGAATATAGGCTCCAGAGCGGAATCCTTCCTTTGATGTGCCCTGATGCGGTCTCATATATCATAGGTGATGCTCAGGGATGCCAGGTACTCCCTGTGGACTTCGGGCTCTGCCTTAGAAACCAAGGTAATGTGCATATCCTCTAGCATCCTCACTAGCTCCATGGCCATCATCTGGGGCTCCGGTCCAAAAGTTTCGGCCCTCCTGATCAGGGCATCTGCTACAGTGCTCGCCTTCCCCGGATGATAGTGAATGGTATAGTCATAGTTGCACAAGAACTCTAGCCACCTCCACTGACGTAGGTTCAAATCCATCTGAGTGTCGATGTACTTGAGATTCTTGTGGTTAAAGAAGATCTCACAATGAATCCCATACAGATAATGCCTCCAAATCATCAAGGCAAAAACCACCGCTCCATGCTCTAGGTTGTGTACCAGATAATTTTGCTCATGCTTCTTCAGCTGCCTCGAAGCTTATGCAATCACATGACCATGCTGTATGAGAACTGCACCCATCCCCTGGTAAGATGCGTCGGTGTAGGTCTGGAATCCTTACTTCCCAAATGGGAGGTCAAGGATAGGGGATGATGTGAGTCGGTCCTTCAACTCCTGGAAAGCTTCCACGCACTTCTCCGTCCACGTGAAAGAAACATCCTTCTTGGTCAAGGTCGTGAGGGTAAATGCAATATTTGAGAATCTCTGCACGAACTTACGATAATATCCTACTAATCCCAGGAAGCTGTGGACATCCAAGGCTGAGTTCGGTCGTAGCCAATCTCTCACTGCTAGCACCTTGGCCGGGTCTACTGCCAACCCAGCCCCACTGATGATGTGTCCTAGGAATGCCACCTCCTATAGCCAGAATTGACATTTTGAGAACTTTGCGTACATCTGATGCTGCCGCAACTTGCCCAATACATGATCATTGTGATTAGTGTGCTCCTCCTTCGTCTTGGAGTAGATCAAGATATCATCAATGAATACTTTGACGAATATATCTCGGTAGGGCTCTAATACACGGTTCATCAAGCACATGAATGCAGAGGGAGCATTCGTGAGCCAAAAGGGCATCACCTTGAACTCATATAACCCATAGCAGGAACTGAAGGCCGTCTTCGGGATATCCTTCTCCCTAATCTGCAACTGGTAATATTCCGATCTCAGATCGAGCTTGGAGAACCAGAAGGCTCCCTGCAGCTGCTCAAATAACTTGTCCATCCTATGTAATGGATTTGTGTTCCGCACTGTCAGCTGGTTCAACTCCCCATAATCAATTCAGAGTCGGAGCGACCTATCCTTCTTCTTCACGAATAATATTGGTGTTCCCCATGGCGATGAAATCAGCCTGACGAATCATGAGTCCACCAGCTCATGAAGCTGGGTCCTGAACTCTGCTAGCTCCTTTGGTGCCATCATGTACGGTGCTCAAGCCACCATCCTTGCTCCTAGTACCAATTGGATCCAGAAATCCATATCTCTGGATGGGGGTAGTCCGGGTAATTTCTCTGGAAATGCATCGAAGAAATCCCTAACTACCCAAATATCTGTTATGGATACCTCTGTCTCCGCCATCTCGAAACAGATTAGTTACCCCTTGTCTCCCTGCTCATGGGCCTTGACAACCTATGCAGATGATAATACAAGATGGGAGGTAGGTTTAATACCTTCGATCACTACTTCAGAATCTTCATGTCTCTGCACAATTTTCTTCGTCGGGTAGTCGATCTTAGCATGATTCCAGTGCAGCCAGTAAATGCCAAGAATTAGGTCAAAATCTGGCATCTTCAAAAGCATTGTCGGCGCAACGAATAGCTTTCCTCCAATCTCCACATTCATGTTGCACTTGGCACATGTTGCTATCTCTGACCCGTCCGGAAGTCGAACCTTCCGCTGGATGCCCTCAAGGTGTGTATTTGGTCTAGGTCATCTACGAATTTCTCTGAGACGAATGAATGCGAGGTGAAAGTGCACAGTGTGCCTCTGAGATTTCTCTAGAGGTGGGGGTGATGAGTCCCATATATATATATATTTTTGGACTCATTTGTGCTGGTATTCTAGTCTTTGCACCACATTTTAGGAACGTTTTCATTCATATGTACTATTCCATGCTAGGTGCACTATTAAGCTCATTTCAATGTGCAATTGCATTCCTTGTTGTTGGGGGTAAGCACATGGTGCTCCCCTTCCCTTCTTTTATGTTTTTCTGATGCTGGACGTGTATTCCCAGCTGTTATATCTTGTATGCAGGTGACCTAATCGCCCTATTTTCCCCAGAAGTAATTTCTGTGCATATCGCACGGTCTTGAGTTTCCTTGACGCACGATCGGTTGCGGTCGTGCGTTTGTGTCTGGGCAGAAAATGGAGCGTCGGAGTTTACTCGTGCGTTTTGACGCACGGGCAGATTCGCCCGTGCGTGAGTAAAACGCACGGTCGACCTGTGCTTTGTAATTTCAGAGCGTCGGAGTTTACCCGTGCGTTTTAATGCACGGGCGGTATTGGTCGTGCATGAGCAAAACGCATGGGCGGCGCAGCTTCTTCCCCAAGCCATATTTTATCTGTTAATATCGCACGGTCTGCGCACGGTCGTGCGTTCGACCGTGCGTGACCATTTTTCAGCCTGTTTGCTATAAAAAGCAGGAATCCAGGCAGTCAACGGGAGAGCGATTGGAGAGGCGGACTGGAGCGATTCAGAGGGCGGGAAATCACTTCCTTCCCGCTTCTCTTGAGGGCTGAAGGCTTCCCCTTCATCTCCACAACCATAGAGGCTATTTTCTGGTGATTTACACCTCCATCCTTCCATCCGGGAGCACTAGGAAGCTTTCTCCACCATTAGCTCAAGCATCCCTCGCCGAGAGATCAGAGAAGCGCTGAAGATCGTAGGAGCGGTGACAGCCTCCTTCGAGCCAAGCTCACCATCTGAGGGCCGAGTACGGAGAGAGCCCGACAACCTCTCATTCCGGCCGTGAACCCAAGATGTGACTTCTTCTTTGTGGTCCTCTCTAACCTTTGATGCTTGAACTTCTTTGTAGTTGTTTTATGAATGCTTGTTAAGTTAATCTTAATGGATATTGCTTGTGTTCATATACAATGTTGTTGTGATGGCATGAATAGCCCTTTTTCCTGGTGATTTCTGAGTTTCGTTGTGTGTGAAGACACTAGCAATTGCTAGTGGTGATGTTTAGAGAAGAGGTATGTGCGACCCTCAACCGTCATAGTTACATTCCGTCCACGCGCCTTCCGAAGCACGGCATCGTGGCCGTTGCATCCATCTCGCCTTACGAAGTGGAGTTTTGACCCGCATCTCTCTTTATTCTGCAATAGCATAGGATCCAAAACCAAACCTCCCGTTGTTGCTTATTAACCCTTTTAACTGATTTCCTGGTTTGAGCAAATCGTACTACCCAACTTGCGGTCCTTTGAGAATGATATTCGGGGAGTCCCTCCCTATTTTATTACTTGAGCGACCGGTGCACTGCCGTCGTATCGCATTTCGTGCCTGCTAATTAGCAGTGCCGAATTTGCGCATCAAGTTTTTGGCGCCGTTGCCGGGGACTGCAAGCGTGTAATATTTGTTTTTTTTCTTTGGAGATTCGTTTTAAGGTCTTTTTGTTTTTTTGATTACTTTTTTTCTGTTTTGTGTTGATTAGCGGTGTATGCATACAAGAGATCCTGGTGAGTGCGCAGCATTTGACCCTGAAATAGAGCGTACCCTGCGGGCGTGTCTCCGTGCTGCTGCCACCATGGATGTTAATGGAAATCAGCCTAATCCTGGAGTGGGAAATGCACCGGTCGTGGGTCAGGTGGCTGACGAAAATGAAGTGGTCAGGCTGAGACCTAGGACCATGAGAGACTACACCACTCCTACAGTTGGGAGTGTGTATCCTGGTTTTGGGCCTAACATCATGAACAATCAGTTCGAAATCAAGCCCGCCATCCTGAACATCATCCGTAACAACGCGCAGTTCTCTGGGATGCCCAGTGAAGACCCACTTCTTCACTTGGCTGAATTCGCCGACATTTGCGGTACCTTCCAGTATGCTGGAATCACTGATGAAACAGTCAAGTTAAGACTGTTTCCATTCTCATTGTGTGACAAAGCCAAGGTGTGGCTCCATTCTATCCCTCCAGGAACTGCTGCAATGTGGGATATGCTCGCATCCATGTTTCTCGCCAAATTCCACCCGGTGGACAAGATTGTGAGCCTTTGGCGTGAGATCGCCACCTTCCGGCAAGCTGAGCAGGAAACCCTCGCAGAAGCTTGGGAGCGTCTTTCTGACCTCCTGCGCAAATACCCAAATCACGAGCTCCAGCCGTGGAACATTGTGGAGACATTCTACTTCGCCATCGAGCCCAACCATCGGGCGATGATTGACGCTGCTGCAGGAGGAACCTTGATGAACCACACACCTGAGGAAGCTCTTAGAATTCTGCAGGACACTGCGTCCCACGGCACATTCTGGACAGCGGGGAGAAATGCGCCTAGAAGTGCTCGGGGATTATTCGTGGTGGATTCACTACCTCCCGCTGCTGCGCCCGCGTCTAACATTACATGTGAAGGATGTGGAGGTGGTGGTCACCACTCATATGTGTGTCCAGGTAGCGAGCCATCTGGTGAGTTCTCTCAGCTTTGTTTAAATGAATCTGTAAATTTTGTTGGAAATCAAGCTAGGGGGACACCCTACGAAAATGCTTATAATCCGGGTGTGAGAAATCACCCCAATTTTTCATTGAACCAAAATATTGCAGGCCAACGATGGCAACTGGGTCAGCATCAAAACGATGCTCAAGCATCCGGAAGTCAACCAAGGCCGCCTCAGCCGGGTTATAATCAAGGCGCCCCTGGTCCCTAAGAAAAGTAATTTGGAGGAATTGATGGAGAGGTTTATGGAAGTCGCCAACGCTAATATGGTGAACCAAACCACGTCCATGCGTAACTTGGAGACGCAAGTGGGCCAACTGGCTCAAGTGCTAACCGAGCGTGCGCAGGGGACCCTTCCCAGTAATACAGAAAAATATCCAATCAACCAAGGGAAGAGTCTCTCCGACGCGGGAGTAGGTGAACTAAGTGAGTTGGTAGTTGCTTGCTCCATTAACAAAATTGAAACGGCAGCCCTATGTGATTCTGGTTCATCTCACAACATCCTCGCCTTGCAGGATGTTGCTAAACTGCAACTTAATATGGATACGGATGAACGGAAGTCACTAGTGCTTGCTAATGGGACCGTAGTTAAAGCTGAGGGAGAAGTCAGGAATGTGGAAGTTACAATTGAAGGGACGGTAGTAGTTGCCGACTTCCAAGTCTTGGGACCAATTCTGAATCAATCCATTCCTATCTTGGGAGTACCATTCTTAAAAGAGAGCGGTGCCACCTTAGATTTTCTAAGGGGTGTGTTGTCTTACCCTGTAAGGTGACGCCCTCCACTGGTCCCAAGATTGTATCAGAAGCGGTAATCCACTCCCCCCTTATTTTTACTGATAAACCATTTAGTGATGCAGAAGCTGAGAAAAGAACAGAATCGCCAGAAGGAGAAAATAATGAAGAGAAGTTGCAAGTTGTGATGGACGAGGGGACGAAGGCAGAAGACAGCACTGAGACTAGAATGTTGAATGACGAGGGAGAAGGCGGAATAAAGCACCTTATGAAAATTTGCCCATGTCAAAGTAAAAATTGTAAACATTTTAAGCAGGTCCATTGGGCTGATCCGGTTTCCACGGCGGCAACGGAAGTGAAGCCACCCACCACTAAGGCGGGAAATTCTGCCTGTTCTCAACGTTGGCGCTCTCCAACTATGGAGAAGCTGAGGAAAGAAAAATTGCTGCGTGACTCACGCTCTGCTGCCCTCCGGCGCGGGAAGGAAGAGGCTAGGGGCAAGGTGGAGACATCCTCCTTGGGCCCTATAGCCTTCACCTCTTTCCCATCTCGCGTAGCGGGGGAGAACCACCACAAATCAGCATACAGCTGATGCGTGATGGGGTCTCGGGGTTGTGATTGTGCTGTTTCTTCCATCTGATTTTTGTGCTCAATTTTGTCACTTCGCTGTGTTGGTCGTTTTTATTTATTTTGGAACAATATCTTTCTGCTGTTTGAACAATGCTTAATACAGGTATTTGGTCCACCTTAAAGGACGTTAAACAAAAGGGCTTCTTGGGAGACAACCCATGGGGAACCACCCGGTTCCGTCTAGCTTTTTAATTCCTTTTGTGCACTGTTATTTCTATTTTGCTAACATTGTAGGAGGATGCTCTCTTGTGGACGATGATGAAGGGGAAATATTTAAAAAAATGGGATTACCGCACTTCTGGCATGCTCTTTTATGAGCATAGGTCAACTCTCCCCCTCTCTTACTTATGTTTGAATTGTTTATTCTAGTTAGTTTTAATCAAGTCTGGGGGAGAGAGCGAGCTTTGCACATGCACACACTTTGCATGACATGCTAGAATGTGCTGAGTTAGGATTTATATTTTGTTGCACACATTGCATACACTTGCACCTAATTCACACGCACTTGATCACGCGTGCCTTTTTGGGTATCGCCGTGAGGTTTTCCCACTCGTAAGAATTGAATTGTTAGCATGTGAGTGAGGAGTAGAGAAAAATGTTGACTCGAGTAGTGCTCTAGTCAAGTGCTCCTGTCACGCCTAGAAATTCAATTAGAGTAGAATGAAATTCAGAATTATAATTTAGTTATTTTTTTATAGTAGATGAAATTTATTTTACTTTAGTGGTGAATCCATTGAATACAACGGTAGCATAAGGTCGAGTGTAGCAGACTAGTTGTAGCTTATTACTAAGGTCTAAAGGAAGGACAACCTTTCTCGGTGGCTAGAACTTGCACTAGGTGACTCTCGACACGATTGTGTTGAAGTACTCATCATAAAATGTGATATAGGCCATTTCTTGATCCGGTTGAGCTTTGGAAACCCTTACCTACGTAATCACAATTTCAAGCCCACTTGAGCCTACCTTTCCTCCTTGTTTAGCTCCACTGAAATTTAACCAAAGCCATACAGCCGAACCTATTTACGCACCAACCGATGAGCTGAAAGAAATTTCTGTTTCGATCACATTTGGTGTCATCTGTGTTATGCATGGCAGCTTTGATTTAGCTAAAGAAGTCGTTTTATTGTGCTAAAAAATGTTATTTTGTCGAAAAGAGAAAAGAAAAATAAAATTAAAAAGTTGTATAAAAATAATTTTCTCTCGGCAAATTCTATTTATATCTGGCTCAGCACTTTCCTAGTGTTCAGTTGAAGTCTGGGGGTGTCGTGTAATTACTGAAAATATTGTATTGGTGATTGTTATTATCTTGAGTGCTCAAGTTGTGTTAAGTGCGATTCCCATCGTCCTTCTACTTGCCTAGCCTATACTCAACCTAAGCCCAATAATTGCCTATCAGTCCTATTGATTTTAGACACGAGTCGTCTCATGCAGTAGAGAGAGTGCGGACGTGCAAGCCTATGGACACCGACTTTGATGGATTTCTTAGGAGTTTGTCCCTAGCTTCGATTCGAGTAATACTTTACTCATTAGTCACACTATTTTCCCTTTTGCGCGACCGAAAGATTCACCAGGATTCACCATCCAAGTAGATTAAATTTCAATTTACTGTTTTAGAAATAATTAGATACAATCTTGAGTTTAATTCTGTTCTAATGCATTTCTATGCGCGAGAGCATGCGACTTCGCATTGTTCTCTACCGCTCAAACTCATGCTAACATTCAATTGTTCCGACAGGAGAGCTGAGTAGTTTGCCCGAGACGTGCAAATGGTTAAGTCTGGGGCTGTGATGAGTCCCATTTATATATATATTTTTGGACTCATTTGGGCTGGTATTCTAGTCTTTGCACCACATTTTAGGCACGTTTTCATTCATATGTACTATTCCATGCTAGGTGCACTATTAAGCTCATTTCGGTGTGCAATTGCATTCCTTGTTGTTGTGGGTAAGCACATGGTGCTCCCCTTCCCTTCTTTTATTTTTTTTTGATGCTGGACGTGTATTCCCAGTTGTTATATCTTGTATGTAGGTGACCTGATCATCCCGTTTTCCCCAGAAGTAAGTTCTGTGCATATCGCACGGTCGTGCGTTTCCTTGACGCACGGTCGGTTGCGGTCGTGCGTTTGTGTCTGGGCAGAAAATGGAGCGTCAGAGTTTACTCGTGCGTTTTGACGCACGGGCGGATTCGCCCGCGCGTGAGTAAAATGCATGGTCGACCTGTGCTTTGTGATTTCAGAGCGTCGGAGTTTACCCGTGCATTTGAACGCACTGGCGGTATTGGTCGTGCGTGAGCAAAATGCACAGGCGGCGCAGCTTCTTCCCCAAGCCATATTTTATCTGTTAATATCGCACGGTCTGCGCAAGGGTCGTGTGTTCGACCGTGCGTGACCATTTTTCAGCCTGTTTGCTATAAAAAGCAGTAATCGAGGCAGTCAACGGGAGAGCGATTGGAGAGGCGGACTGGAGCAATTCAGAGGGAGGGAAATCACTTCCTTCCCGCTGCTCTTGAGGGCTGAAGGCTTCCCCTTCATCTCCACCACCATAGAGGCTATTTCCGATGATTTCCACCTCCATCCTTCCATCCGGGAGCACTAGGAAGCTTTCTCCACCATTAGCTCAAGCATCCCTCGCCGAGAGATCAGAGAAGCGCTGAAGATTGTAGGAGCGGTGACAGCCTCCTTCGAGCCAAGCTCAACATCTGAGGGCCGATGTCACAACCCGCATTTTCCCAACATTTAAAATGCTATCAGAGTAGGGAAAGCTACGCATTGCGATGCCACATCACGTAGGGGATGCCTACTGACGTTAAGGCAATTCATCCTTCTTCGCAGTCAAGCAAATATTATTATTGACTAAAAGAGATTTAAATATAATTTATGCAAAAAGATTAACAAGCCTCGTCCCTCGGCTAGGTGGATCAACTAGTCCACGCTTTTAAAAATATAGTTTTACCCAGCGGAAAAATACTTGATTTAATTACTTAGTTACCTAAGTGAACATGAAGACCTAGTGAGGTGCACCATGCATGATCGAATGTGTGGATTTACTATATATAAAAATAAATTTATCATGCGCGGAAAGTAGTGAGATTAACATTTCAAAACATGATATGCAATGCAACAATTACCTTAACATATCTAACAAGGGGCCATAGAGCCAACCAATGTCTAACCATTCCAGAACAAGTGTTCAAAAGTGAACCACAAGTAACAGCAGTAGTGAAACAAAAATATAACTAAACGGCACCACGGGCGTCAACACCTGACACGAACCCATGGGCCGACAAGTCCACAGAATACTCTACCTCAAGAGAGTCAGGAGACATCAACTAAAGCAGCTCTGCACTAGCACCTGCTACTGTCCAGAACCTGAGGCATTCAAAGAAAGAACACCTCAGAAACAAGTACAAGTGGTGCAGAAAATAAGAAAGTAAGCAAACCTTCGCGAGACCGGAGGGAAACAGAAGCTGCAAGGATCAGTCATGACAAATCTAGCAGCAAGAAATCGACAGGAAATGAAATAGCAGGAGTATCTAATCATCAGCAGAAAAGGAAGCAGCAGAGCAACTAAAAAACAGCAGAATATGCTCACCAAACAAAGGTGAGAACACAGGCGATGACAAAACTCACCATAAGCAAAAGAAAAGCCCTCCGTTTTCAACTTATTAATCATGTTACTCTTGTTCAGAATTATTGAGACTGATCAGCTCATCCAAAAGAAGAGCACCGCACCGGGGCAAAAACTACACCGCGTACGGACTCCCAATCAAAATGCTTAAGAGGACGCTGCACCGGGGGCAAAAACCACACCGCGTACAGCCTCCTAATCAAAAGCTTAAAAGAGCACCGCACCGGGGGCAAAAACCACACCGCGTACGACCTCCAACAGAATGTATTAAATTAAAGAGCATCGCACTGGTAGCTCCGCCAACATCGTGTACGACCTCCAACAGAATTCACGAAACGGAAGGAAATTACCACGAGGACGAAGCTCTAGTCGAGAGCTTTCCGAATCTATGCTCGGCTCGCGATTCCAACCACCGGAGCTCCGTCGGCGGCGTCCGGAAGATTCGAGAAATCACCGTCCCCGTCGCTCGATTCTACTCTCTGGTTCGGACAGATTGAGGAAGAAGCAGGTTCGTTTTCTTTTTAGGCAACATTATATAATTTTAATATTAATAATAATATCATTATTATTATTACTATTGATAAATGAAGGAGGTCGACGCATGCATGAAGGGAGTCGACGCATGCTTCTGAAATCGACGCATGGATGAAGGCTGGAATTCGACGCATGCTTTGAAGGCTGGAATTCGACGCATGCCTTGAAGGCTGGAATGAATCGACGCAAGCTTTGAAGGCTGGAATGAATCGACGCAAGGGGGGGGGGGGGGGGGGGGGGGGGGGGGGGGGGGGGGGGGGGGAATCGACGTTGCTTTTATATATATATATATACATTCGAAATTCTTTTTATATTTTATAATAATAATAATAATATTATTATTATTATTATTATTATTATTTTATCAAAAAAAATAACGAACGCCGAATCCAACGAAAATTCCGCCTTAGGTGAACGGCGGCGCTACGAATCCAGCGGCGAAGTTGGAATCAAAATCCGACGTGCCGTTTTCGAGATATGAATGGCGGAAGTTACGGCGAGCTTTAAATATATACTAAACTTATAAAATGCGCCGAGGCTCCAAAATGGCTTGGACCGCGACGAAACTTGATAGACAAGTCTAAAATTAAATAATCTAATTTCCTAACGTAAAATTTTCCAATTCCGGGTCGTCACAAAATTTGGTCGACTTGACCCAAACGGACGTGAAAATGCGCAAACGGCAACGCGCCACCAACTCGACGTTAAAAGTAACGCCCCGACGTCACTAACACGCCATCACTGAATTAAACAAATACCGAAAAAAATCAGGGGCGTTACAGCCGAGTCCGGAGAGAGCCCGACAAACTCTCATTCCGGCCGTGAACCCAAGACGTGACTTCTTCTTTGTGGTCCTCTCTAACCTTTGATGCTTGAACTTCTTTGTAGTTGTTTTATGAATGCTTGTTAAGTTAATCTTAATGGTTATTGCTTGTGTTCATATGCAATGTTGTTGTGATGGCATGAATAGCCCTTTTTCCTGGTGATTTCTGAGTTTCGTTGTGTGTGAAGCCACTAGCAATTGCTAGTGGTGATGTTTAGAGAAGAGGTGTGTGCGACCCTTAACCGTCATAGTTACATTCCGTCCACGCGCCTTTCGAAGCACGGCATCGCGGCCGTTGCATCCATCTCGCCTTGCGAAGCTGAGTTTTGACCTGCATCTCTCTTTATTCTGCAATAGCATAGGATCCAAAACCGAACCTCCCGTTGTTGCTTATTAACCCTTTTAATTGATTTCCTGGTTTGAGCAAATCGTACTACCCAACTTGTGGTCCTTTGAGAATGATATTCGGGGAGTCCCTCCCTATTTTATTACTTGAGCGACCGGTGCACTGCCGTCGTATCGCATTTCGTGCATTTTAATTAGCAGTGCCGAATTTGCGCATCAGGGGGTGAATAGAGTTTTAAAATATTTCTACCCTAATTGTGTTTAACAATAATTTATTCTAATGAGTTGTGCTTAACAATCCCGGCAGAATAAAGAATGCAGAAAATAAGTGCAGAATAAAAGACTGGGACAGCACAGAAAATCACATCACAGACACAATGAATCTTATAGAGGATCCCCAAAATGTGGGTAGTCCTCTCTTCTAACACCTGGTAGGAATGCACCACCTGTGCCTGAGTCTTTTGATAAGGAGACTCTTAGAACCAATGATCTTTTGACAAGGAGATCATGAACCACCAGATCTTTTGATAAGGAGATCTTGAACCACCAGATCTTTTGATAAGGAGATCTTGAACCACTGAATCCTTTGAAGAGGGATTAATAAAACTATTTTATAGGAAATAGAATGAGAAGGAGATGAAGGAAGGTTAAAGGAATTCTGTTCTCAGGATTCTTGTGAAGACTGTATGAAATTCAGCCTCATAATTATTCCAATGAATCTGCTTTTGATTAACCCCTGCTTTTGATGATAATAGATTGCAGGAGCTTTGTATTCCAAATTCTTTCTTCCTCTGCTGATTGAGATTTGGCTTCCAAAAGATGGTGATGAAGAGCAGATGTTCAGATTCTTTGTTCTATCAGATGAAGAACACCAGAGCCTTCTATTTTCTTTCACAGCTCTGTATTAGGGTTCCTGAGAGAGAGGGAGAAGAAGACAGGAATCCTTAATTTGAGAAGAGACGGCTGATTGGTATTAATGCTCTATTCTTCTCTTCCTTCTCTATCCTTATATACCATGTCTCTATTTTGAATTTATTTCCTTGTTTGGTAAGACCTGAAAAGGTATATTTGATAGACATTCTCTTTCCTTCCGTAATTACTTCTCGACCCGTCCAACCAGAAGGTTTATACTTCCAAGAAAGCCTTTTTCTCCTTCTTTAATGTTTTCTTCTTTTTCAGGCAATTATTAGACCGTTGGAGAACGGTCTGAGAGATGTGGGCCATGATAGAAGCCTCAGAATGACAGCTGTAAAGATTGAACTTTCACAGACTGTATTCGATGTAGCGTCGAATTAACATCCTCTCTTATCGACGCTGCTTCGAGTTCATCTAAGAGCTGCTTCGATTTCTTCTGTGCTCTGACTGAACTCGTCTAGTTGTCATTGCGTCGATTCCTTATAGATGCACCCGTCGAGTTGAATAGAATCCACTCTGACTTCTATTAAATGCATCGATATGAAGTCAATGTTGCGTCGACTTTAGATGGCTTTGACATGTATTCCCTTCCGCGTCGAGTTTGAAGTAGATGCTTCGTCGACTTCTCAAGTTCCTTCGACAAGTCTTTGGTCTCTGCGTCAATATCTATTCGACGTAACGTCCACTAGTGTTACTTCGACAGTAGAGTTGAGCCACTTGGACTTCTAGTCGGAGTAGCGTCGACATGAACTCAATGTTGCGTCGAATTCCATTCGACGCCATTATTAACTTTGCCCAAATTTGCAGCCCTTTAACTGGTCTTGACACTCTAGGTTGAGTGTGACATCCTAAGACATCTAGAGACCAAGTTACCCTCATTATACAATGGGTAAATTAAATCCTAGTTAATAAAATCACTTTTAATTAATTTGTTAAGTTAAATCAAGGGTTTTTCCCAACAATCTCCCCCTATTTATCTTAACAAATTTTATATTTTGTTCTGAGTGATTTTATACAATTTTTATAAACAACAATACATACAATGCAATAAAGACATAGAAAAATGATAAAGCTAGATGATCTGATATGTAACATCCCTCAAACAACTAGACCCCTAAGTTGGTTTTGTCATGACTAGGTCATGACAAAACCATAGGAAGAGCTCAAGACCTTGTGAACATAGGTAAGAAGGAGAAAACCCAAGTGGTCTGCAAATAGCAATTTTTAGATATCAAGCTTAAGATTGTGTTTAAGGGCTCCACCTTGAACCTTGACCCCACCATAGCATCCCTAACCCATTAAGGGTCCTCATGGAGCACCAAGGACCCATTGGGGTCAACCTAAGAGGCCAATTTGACTAAAGTCAACCTTAACCCTAAATTGGTCAAAGTGCCCTAATATGGGGCAATTCACCCTCACCTTGTCAAATTGACCCTACCTAGACCTTCCTAACCTTTAAGGGAAGTCAATGGAGCCCAAGCCACTCTTTGGGGTCAACCCAATTGGTCAATTTGACCAAAGTCAAACTCAAGCTTAATTTAGGTCAATATACCCCAATTTAACCTAATCTAGCCCAATCCACTTGGGCTAGACCCAATTAAGGTGGTACACCATCTGGTGGGCCAAGTAATTACTGAAATTACCACTTAATTGCTGTAATTGCTGAGTAGGAGAGAGAAAAGGAAGTTTTCCCCAAATCGGAGAGAGGGGAAAGAGCATTCATGGTGATTATATGCTATTGATCCTTCAAATCCCTCCCAATTGATGTGCTTTCATTCCCCCTTCAGTTACAATCGAATTTCTGGAGTTTTCCCATGGCCAAGGGGCTGTTTCAGAGAAAATTTTAGAGTAACCAAAATCTTGTTAATGGCCATTAATGGCTTTTGGAGATAAAGCCATCCTAGCCGAATGAAACTCCTCCCATTTCCTTCAGTGCTCAGAGAGGAAGAGATCCCCCATTTTCCCAGTGAGTTTCATGCAGAGAAATCCTAGATCGGCATGGCACCAAAAGCTCCAGCACCGTCAATGGCAACTTGCCGGAATTCACACCGGCAAGCCCGTGCTCAGGTCTGATCCACTTCTCCTCCCTTAGTGCTAGATCTCTTCATTTTTCGGGGCTTGATCCGTGCACAATAGGGCTCGGATTGTGCATCCGAAAGGGTGCGTTACGTACCTCTTTTTCCTTCCTCTAAAACCAGATCCGACCACCTCCGGCCGGCCAACCACCCCTATCGCCGACCACCACCTCAACGGAGGTGGTGGTGGCATTGGCCGGCCGAAAAGAGGCGTAGGTGGCCGGAAAATCACCCCGCAAAGAGGCCCAGGACGGGCTGTCGCGAGCCATCCACTAATTGGGGATGATGACGGAGAGTCGTAAGATCTTTATATTAATGTTTCCGGACATATCATTTATTTCGTCGAGCGCTGTAAGGATTTAGTCGAACGCAGCTTTGTTCATATTTCGTCGAACGCAGAGTTATTCGGCTTTCGTCGAACGCAGATTTGATCTACTTTCGTCGAACGCAGAGTTTGATTTTCGTCGAACGCAGCTTTTGTAAAGTTTCGTCGAACGCAGTTCTGCGTTAAATTAGTCGAGCGTTGTTATTAAGTATATTAGCCGAACGAAATAGATTTCGTCGAACACAGAAACAGTTATATAATTAAATGCTTATAAGATTTCTGTCATATATTTTGTTGTACTTAGATTTAATTGTTAAAAATACTTAGGGCCCTCTGATGAAAAAGTGGTCAACATCAAAGTTGTAGCCCTTGAAGTCTTCTTTATTTTAAAATTAATTTCACCCCAAAAGGAGTTCTGTAGCTCCCTGTAGGTCCATTTTGGTGGGGCTGGTCCCTAGTGCAGGACGGCCACCATTTCTTGAATAACTTTTGATTGAGACCTAATATGGACTTGATATTTGAAACATAGTCTACTTATACCTACACACACATCATATCCAAAGATGGGAGTTTTAGGAGAACCTGTTTCTAAGGTTTTTGAAATAATATCATAAATCATCTAATAATTAATTAGTGGGTTAAATGACCTCCAATGCCCTCCAAATTTTGGTGGGTGCTCCTTAGGGTTACTGTATGACCATGGTAAAATTATCAGCCCAATTGGGACTGTTTTATTTGAGTATTTTGTAAGCCTAAGTTATGACAAATAGGGTCAAAGTTAGGGTATGGTGTTTACCTTGGGGTATGGTGGTCAAAACTCATCACCATGAAGTGAAACCTTAGTAACAGGTTTAGGATCACCTAAGGCACCTCCATGAATGATATGGGGTGGTGTAGAGGTGGATAAGCCCTAGAATACTAGTTTTATTCCTAGGTGTGCATTTAGAACCTTGTGAAGGCCATGTGGTCAAAAGTCCCTAGATGATTATGAAATTTGGTGGATAGGTTTATAGGGTGTAAATAGGCACAGGGTAATTTTATAAGAATTTTAGGAGTCAATATTCCCTTTGATTTAGGACTTAACCCCTTTAGGGAAACTTCTTATAAGAAACATTTACATGCTTAAAAAGGCTTGGGTGATGATGAGACTGTGGTTGTGCCCTTATAATCATGATTTAGACCTCTGGTAATTTTTGTGAATTTTATTAAATAATTTAATCGGTACTTCTTTCACAAGGCACTTGTTTTGATTTAAACATAAGAAAAATATTTAAGGGTCCAAAACTATTTGTTAAATTGTGAAAATTAGTGGTAGGACCCTTCTGAACATTAGGAAGCTCTGTAAATTTTATAGAATTTTTGAAAACATAAATCAGTAGGCTACTTCACAGTTCATTTAATTTGGAGTTTTCTTAATTTATTTATTTTAGTGAGAAAATGATTTCCTTAAATCCCGAAACTTAGTCAGTACCCTTTTCTGATGAATACAAGAGTTTGGTAATTTTTCCCATAATTTTAGTGTTGAGCTTTTTGGTGGTTCCTTCATAAAACTATGATTTTGGATAGATGATACATAATTAAATTAGAGGAGAATTTCTTACTGTAAAAATATGATATGCTGTTTCTGATGTTATTTAGTCACCATAGATTTATCATAATTTTTGGAGAGCCATATCATAAGATTTACTTACACTTCATGTTCATTTTCATACTCGGCAGATGTTTGGAGAAATTAAAATAAATATTAATTAATTAGGGAAAAATATGATTCTCTGGAATTAGTCTTATAACATCATGATAGACATCCAGTAAATAACTTGGGTCAGTTTGATGAATATTTGGAGTACCTCTAATTGTGAGCTTCATGTAGTTAGTTTGGTCTGCGTATAGTAAAACTGTGAAACTTAGATTTTTAGTGACCTACTAGGTGGAAATGGTGTGCAGGTGGTGCACATGGGTTGATTAGATAGTTGTGAGTCCACCCAAGGAAGTGTATGTGTGGAAAGTGTACTTGTTGGGTTAAGAGTAAGGTTGTCCTGGGGATTGACAAAAGATCATCTTTCCCCTGGTGTGTTTTAAAGCACTTAGGTCTAACTCAAGTGAAACGGTAGAAGGGAATTCTTAAGGGTAGATACCAATAACAGTAAGTATCTTGAGAAAGGGAACTTTGGGGTGTCAACCCATTACAGTTCCTAGTACCGTAGCGAGCCCCTTACAGGGTAACCATCGGGAAGTTCAAGATTAACCATAAGTCGTAGGAGTATAGAAGATGCTCAAGACTAACAAATAACACATTCACTCACACTCCGTTGTCACGGGAGTTTGGTTGGTTTGGTACCCAGAGTTGTAGGCTCGGTGGTGTTTGGTGCGGATTGTTGATCCGGAGAGTTTGTGACTCAGTTTAGTTCTTGGTTGGGCAAGTTAAGCCCATGTGGTTTATGTTGGAGTTTGTAGATAGATAGTAGAAACTGTTGCATGTGCACAAGGTGGTGGGTCCTTAGTGTTGGCGGTCGTTGCACCGACGTTGATACTCGGGCTCGGCAAGTGTGGAATTTGCACTTAGGCATAAAAGTCTGGTGGTCCAGCCAGTAAGAGTACACAGATGCTCCGCGGTTTTGCGTTGAGGCGTACTATAGGTCTAGGTTAGGTAGTGCATATACCAACCTAGAGGTGGGCGAGGCCCAACCCACCGCTTCCGTTTGCCAATACGGGAGTATCCTGGGAGTCTTGCTAGCTCCAAAAAGGGGGAACTAAAGGTCTGTGCGCACAGAGTCGAAGTGTGTGAGTTGCACTTGTATGAACATAGCATAAACAACATACCTTGCATGTCATAGCATAAACATTGCATTGCAACCCCTACCCCTATCGTATAAGTCGGTTATGGGACTTCTTATACGATAGGCCTTGCTAAACGACCCTTTGGTCTATAGGTTTGTGTGGGCATTCCTATAAATCAATGGTTACTTTTCTATTACTATTGTCTTTACTTACTGCGCTTTACTTACTCTTTACCTGCTCTTGCTATGCATATTAACTGTTTCATTTATGTATATATACTTGAGTAATGGTAGAACTCTTCCTGTAGAATATACCCTGTCATCTGCTTTTGCTATTACCCCTTGTTTGTCCTCCGCTTCATCCTTTCCGCTCGGTGCCTAGGAGTCACCGGGGGAGGGGTGGGGGATTGGCTTAGTCATTTTGACTAACGGTTGGTGGACCTTATCATTTTAGGAGACCGCGGTGACGGAGCAGCACCAGAGGCCGGTGCAGATGGAGGTGGGGCAGTCTAGCACGAGAGCACCGATGACAGGATCCGTGAGTGGCTATTGTTCTAGTTATTTTTCTTCCGCGAGTGAATTTGTAGTGAGGCTTGATGTATCGGGCAGGAGCCCTTGTTCTTTCTTTCTTTATTTCAGTTATATTTGGGTGGACATCTCTTCGTGGATGATTTACTTTTTTATGTGATGTGGACTTGGCTTTCTTTTTAGCTTTTCTTTCTTTGCTTCTTCGTGATCAATTTGGCCGGCAGCATCGACATTTTGTAGTGGCGACCTTCCCGAGTGAGGGTGTCACCGCAAAACGGCGGTTCTGGGCCTAAGACCCGGATGTTTGAGAAGAAAAAAAAATAATGGGGTCTTATATGATATCATCACCAGATTAATGATAGTCAGAAGATTTATCATAGATTACCCAGAGTGAGTATCACTTCTTGTCTTTGAGAAATAAGAATAGATCTGCATACACTCTTCTATACTTCTTCTCCACATATTTGAAGTTTGCTTGAGTGGCTTTCTCTGTATTTCTCTGTATCCTTCCATGTCCTTCGAAAAGCTTTTCCAGGTCTACTTCTGTATTGGGATGAACATCATTGATTGTAAATCCCATTCCAAACACCTTGGCTGTCATCAAATTTATGAGTTCCAGATTCAGATCAGTTGATGTTGGATCTTCCTATAATTCTGGTTCAACAGGCGGTGCTTGGGTTTCACTAACTGTTGTCTTTTCTTGCTTAGAGGTTGATGCCTTTGTGATCATAATCTTCTTCATCTCCTTCTCCTTTTCAGGTGACTCTTCCCTTTTCTTCCTTTTCTGAGAGAATTGTACTACTTCCTTAGGGTTGCATCCATTGCCTACTCTGTGGAGTTGTACAATTCCTTCTAGCATCTTAGCCTGAGGATTCTTTGCAGTATATTTTGACTGATCAAACCAACTAGGTTTGATAGTAATTGCTTTGGCCAGTTCATACTTTTCAACTACTTCCTTCCCTCTTTTTAGTATATCAATAAATCTCTCTTTCTTGGATTGAAGCCCCTTTTGAGCAGCTTCATATTCATACCTTTCCCTTTCACTAATGTCTTCTAATATTTCATCCAACCTTGGATCAGTATAGGTCTTCATTGTATTCTCTATTATCTGAACTTTTTCTTGCTTCTTATAATATGATTTAGCCTTTCTATATTGTTTCCTTTGCTCCTTTGTATATTGTTCCCAATTGGGTATTCTTCTTCTAGCTTGATAAGTAGGTCTTCCCCTGAAGACATGTGTTGGAAGGAGAGGAGCAGTTGTATGTCTTGGAGCAGATGGTGGACAAGGAGGCTGAGCTGGTGGTGAAATTTGGTCTATTGCAGGAAGATCTGGAGCCTAATCAGTGGAGTCATATTCTTGATCAGTAACTTCACAGGGGGAGGTGCTGTAGAAGAATCACCAGAAGACACCCTGAATTGAAGAGGATCAGGAATGAGTGTTTCATTATTAGCAATATATCCATAAATATGCATGACATGGATCTGATCGTCTGAGCAGGCAGGATTCTCCCCCTGTGTAGATGACTCCCCTTGTATCATAAGCAGAACTCTTGTAAGTAAGGACTCCCCCCTGGATCTCTGCATTGGCGAGCTGTAGTTTGGACACCACAGTAGGCTCTCCTTCAAAAATGATGGAGAGAGGAATTGTAGTTGTGTAAACCGAGTCCTGTGGAATTTTAAGCCTGCTGGTACACATCTCCCCTTGCTTTATATCCTGAACGAAGGATGTAAAGACATCAGCAGGCACTGCTGCCGATCTTACTGCACCATCGAGGGCCTTTATCTCAGAATTGAGGTCTTGTAACCTCTTATGTTGGCCACGTAATTTCTGGTAACACTCATTTGAGAGATCAAGGTAGAGGGAACAAAACATGTACCTAATTTTTAGCCATAAATCACTGATAAAAGCGTGATAGATTTATATAATTTGAAATTAATACATTCATTTAATCCTGCACAAATCTTAAAGCAGATCCAAGGATAACGGGTCATCTTCTTCCTCTAGCCAACGGCTAGGATTTCCCCTACATGTATCCCTTGATCTCATATTTCCCGGCCACCCTTTGCTCACCACCGCCGGCCACAACCTCCACCACCTCTGCTGAGGTGGTGGCTACCGCCAGGCGGCGGCACGGCCGCTAGAGACGGCTTTTTTGGCGATCCCGAGCTGGAAAAAAGCTCGAGAAATCCCCACATTCTCACATGGGATCGGGCTCAATTGAGCCTGATTTCTCTCCTAATTGGATCTAGAGGATAACACAGAGGGAGAGGGGGAGAAACTGACCTGAATGGGGGCTTGAGATCGGGTAATCCGTCGGGGTGGCATCACGGCAAGTATCTCTGGCAAGCTTGCTCAAATCCAAGATTCTGCACCGATTCTTCTGCTCCAATACACTGGCTTGACTACTCTCCACCTTCTGAAGCTCGTGGGAGAGTTCAAATGGGCTGAGAATGGCTGTATAGTGAGGATTTGAAAAGGGGTGGTCGACCTCACATTAGTTGCTCCTCCTTGCTGCCATGTGGCGCCTCCCTTGTTGGAAAACGACTGGAATTGATGTGTTTGGCTCAGATATGGCATTGGGTAGAATGGAGGAGGGCCACATGGTAAGCTATCCCCAATTTCCTCCTTGTACTATTTGAATTTGGAGGAAAAAGGCAAAAATACCCCCTTGCATGTCACTCCCCACATATTTAAAGGGAATGGATGGAAATATGGCATGTGGTCTGCTTGATGGGCTTTGGTTGAGGCCTTAGCCCAATTGAATTTGGATTGGGATTTTAATTTTATTCCTCAAAAAGAAATTGAAAGGGGTTCTCGTCGATCGATGGGACGTCCTGTCGATCGATAGAATGCCCTGTCGGTTCCAACTTTGACTGCTAATCCCGATGATCGACGGGATGTCTCATCGATCAACGTGACCACCTGTCGATTTTTACTTGATACAATTTAATTCCATCGATGGGATGTCCCATCGATCGATGGGACCACCCGTCGATTTATACTTGACACAATTAATTCCATCGACGGGATGTCCCCTCGATCGATGGGACCACCCGTCGATTTTTACTTAATACAATTAATTCCATCGACGGGATGTCCCGTCGATCGACGGGACCACCCATCGATTTTTACTTGCCAGACATTCCCAATGATCCTTACCTGATACAATTAATTCCTGCACTAATCTTGATGCAGATCGGAGGGCTCCTCGTCATCTTCCTCTCCTAGTGGACCACATGTGAGTTCTCTCAATTCAATGTGACCTAAGATCACTACCTAGATCAAACCCACCCCACTCACCACGCATGCCCTACCCTAATTGAAGTCAAGGGCTCTAGTAGGAAATGGGATGTTACGAATCCCAATAAACAAAAATAATAATTTCGTCCCCGAAATATAAGTTCGGGTCTAGGGGGTTCTTTACACAATGTAAATAAATAAATCTTGAGGGGGTTTAGGTTGTACCTGAAGTGAAGAGTCTCGGGTATTGTTGTTGCATGAGATCCATAGGCTCCCATGTGTGTTCCTCTCATCCATGATTAGACCACAGCACCTTGACTAAGGGAACTTTCTTCTTCCGCAGGACTCAGACTACTGTGTCGTCAACCCGGACTGGCTCCAGACGGACTAATCTATCAGACTCTACCGGGACCATGGTGGAAGTGATGTGCTACTCCGACCTAAGTAGGGCTCTCCGTAGTATAGTGACAGGGAAGACGTCGTGCAAGTTCGCCAACTAAATTGGCATCTCCAGCCTTTAAGCCAAGGGACCGATCCAATCCATGATCAGTTAAGGCCCCATAAATCGTGGGTTGAGCTACTTGTGTCCTCGCACTCGCGTGACACCATGTACCAATTGTATCTTCAAATAGACTTTGTCTCCCACTTGGAACTCCACCTTCTGTTGCTTCACATCATAATACTTGGTCTGCCTACTCAAGGCATCTAGCATCTTGTCCCTGATCATCCGAACTGTAATGTCCGTTGTCCTCAACAAACTCTGATACAAGTGCCTTATGATCCTCGTCCTGTACCCAAGAAACAGGTGTCCGATACTTCCTACCGTATAATGTCACATACGGTGCCATCCTAATGCTTGTCTGGTGGTTGTTGTATGAAAACTCGATCATGGTCAACAACCACTCCCAGGGCTTTCCAGTATCCAAAATGTACAAGCGTAGCAGGTCCTCCAAAGTACGGTTGGTCTGCTCTGTATGCCGTCGGTCTGTGGATGGAAAACGGTGATGAATGTAAGTTGATACCCCAAGTATGCCTGCACCGCTCTCCATTCCCTAGAGGTGAACCGACCATCGTGATCTGAGACAATTGTCCTAGGTATGTCGTGGTACCTTAACGAACTATTCCACAAATAACCTTACCAAAAACGCAATTGAATCGTCCTTCCTGAACGGTATGAACCGTGCTACCTAGGTCATTCTATCTACAATTACCCAAATAGAATCATTTACAGTGTGGGAGCGAGGCAATCCATGTATGAAGTCCAAGGCTATGTCCTCAAACTTCCACTACAGCACTGGTAGTGGCTGTAGAAGTCCTGCTGGGCTCTTGCATTCTGCCTTCACTAGTTGGCAAGTTTCGCAGTGTGAGACAAAAGATAGAATCTCTTTCCTCATTCTGGGCTAATACATGTCTCTCTGCAGGTCCGCCGTCGTCTTGGAGATCCCATGGTGCACTAAGTACTGAGTGTAGTATGCCTCCCATAGTATTTCTACTCAGATCCCACCTCCTGCAGGTATGTAGACACGACCCCGAAAATGAATGATATCATCGTGTAATGAATAATCCTCCAACTTGCCCTTTTCTACGACTCTGAATATAGGCTCCAGAGCGGAATCCTTCCACTGTTGTGCCTTGATGCGGTCTCGTATATCACAGGTGATGCTCAAGGATGCCAGGTACTCCATGTGGACTTCGGGTCCTCCTTAGAAACCACAGTTATGTTCATATCCTCTAGCATCCTCACTAGCTCCATGCCCATCATCTGGGGCTCCGGTCCAGAAGTGTCGGCCCTCCTGATTAGGGCATCTGCTATAGTGTTCGCCCTCCCCGGATGATAGTGCATTGTATAGTCATAGTTGGACAAGAACTCTAGCCACCTCTGCTGGCGTTGGTTCAAATCCATTTGGGTGTCGATTTACTTGAGATTCTTGTGATTAGAGAAGATGTCACAATGCATCCCATACAGATAATGCCTCCAGATCTTTAAGGCGAAAACCACCGCTCCACGCTCTAGGTTGTGTACCGGATAATTTTGCTCATGCTTCTTCAGCTGCCTCGAAGCATATGCAATCACATGACCATGCTGCATGAGAACTGCACCCATCCCCCGGTAAGAAGTGTCGGTGTAGATCTAGAATCCTTACTTCCCAGATGGGAGGGAAAGGATAGGGGATGATGTAAGTCGGTCCTTCAACTCCTGGAAAGCTGCCTCGCACTTCTCCGTCCATATGAAAATAACATCCTTCTTGGTCAAGGACGTGAGGGGAAGTGCAATCTTTGAGAATCTCTGAACGAACTTACGATAATATCCTGCTAATCTCAGGAAGCTGCGGACATCCATGGCCGACTTCAGTCGTGGCCAATCTCTCATTGCTAGCACCTTAGCTGGGTCTACTACCACCCCGGCCCCGCTGATGATGTGTCCTAGGAATCCCACCTTATGTAGCCAGAATTGACATTTTAAAAACTTTGCGTACACCTGGTGCTCCCGCAAGTTGCCCAAGACTTGATCCAAGTGATAAGTGTGCTCCTCCTTCGTCTTGGAGTAGATCAAGATATCATCAATGAATACTATGACGAATCTATCTAGGTAGGGCTCGAATACACGGTTCATCAAGCACATGAATGCATAGTTAGCATTCATGCCCATCACCGTGAACTCATCTAACCCATAACGGGAACTGAAGGTCGTCTTCGGGATATCCTCCTCCCGAATCCGCAACTGGTAATATTCGGATCTCAGATCAAGCTTGGAGAACCAGAAGGCTCCCTACAGCTGGTCAAATAACTTGTCCATCCAATGTAACAGATATGTGTTCCGCACTGTCAGGCGGTTCAACTCCCGGTAATCAATTCAGAGTCGCAGCGACCCATCATTCTTCTTCACGAATAATACTGGTGTTCCCCATGGCGATGAACTCAGCCTAACGAATCCTGAGTCCACCAGCTCTTAAAGCTGGTCCTGAACTCCGCTAGCTCCTTCGGCGCCATCCTGTTCGGTGTCATCCTGTACGGTGCCCAATTGGATCCAGAAATCCATATCTCTGGATGGGGGTGGTCTGGGTAATTTCTTTGGAACTACATCAAAGAAATACCTAACTACCGAAATATCTGTTATGGATACCTCCGTCTCCGCCTTCTCGAAACAGATTAGGTACACCTCATCTCCCTGCACATGGGCCTAGACAACCTATGCAGATGATAATAAAAGACGGGAGGTAGGTTTAATACCTTCGATCACTACTTCAGAATATTCATGTCTCAACACAATTTTCTTTGTCGGGAAGTCGATCTTATCATTATTCCAGTGCAGCCAGTTCATGCCTAGAATTAGGTCAAAATATGGCATCTTCAAAATCATTGTCGACGCATCGAATATCTTTCCTCCAATCTCCACATTCATGTTGAACTTGGCACATGTTGCTATCTCCGACCCGTCCTAAGTCGCACCTTCCTCCGGATGCCCTCAAAGTGTTGTATTTGGTCTAGGTCATCTACAAATTTCTCTGAGATGAATGAATGCAAGGAACCTGTATCGAATAGAGTGTGTGAGGGTTTGCCACAGAGAAACACTATACCTGGGTGGTTTTATTGTTTAGGTCATAAGTTAAAGTACAACTACTATTTTTTGAAATGTACTAAGAAATCGCAAAGGAAAAACAATAAAGTACTTATAATGACCTCCTCAGGTTTCCGAGGTTCTGCGTGATCCAGAGCATACATCTACTCTTTCCGTCAGCGTCTTCCATGAGGTCCTTGGCACCGACATCGTCCTCATCCTCGGCCTTGCTGTGCTGGAGGGGCTGCTGGAGGTGGAGGAGGAGGAGGACAAAACTGTTGAGGGCAATTAGCTCTGATGTGCCCCGACTGGTGGCACCTATAGAATAACACCGGAGGGTGGCCCCGATCATCCTGCCTCCCTGGCTCTGGGATCCGTAGCGGTGGAGGAGCCATCACTGCAGGAGGTTGCTACTCTAGTCTGAAGTTGGGATGAGGATGTCCCCCACCTCTTTTGTGTTTCAACACTCTGCCCCATTGCGGCCCCCTGTTGCTCATTCCAAAGTATGATCTGTCGGCCTGTCTCTTTCCCCTACTCTGCATCATCAAATGGTTTGCCTCTAGATTCCTGGCCTTCTCGATGATCTGGGTAGACGTGTCATGCGATATGAAAAGTAGAGGCTTCCTCAATGGATCCCTGAGACCCCAATAGAACCTCTTAGCATAGTTCTTATCATCCAAGTCATGTACCCCCTTAAATCTGGCCAGGTGGGAGAACTCCCTCTGGTATTCAATCACTGACTAGGTCCCCTGCCGGAGGTTCAAGAACCTCTCTTCTAGCTCACCCCTATCTGTGGCAGATACAAATGCTCTAAGAAACATCACTGAACTCATCCCGTGAGATATCTGACATCTCCCGATCTGCAAATGTGGAGTCCAACACTGACTTCCACCATCTCTTGGCATGTGCATCCAAAGCAGACGTCTCCAAGGGGACAACTCTATTGACTGGGCAGCAGATGCCTGCTACCCATCTCCTGATTAGAATCAAGCCACTCTGTTGTTTATGGGGGTGTCTACCCAGATCACCTAGAGGTGGGGGGGGGGTCTGAATAGGTTTTTCTAATTTATACTATCCCCTTTAGGTATTTCTCGATTGTGATTAACTGATTTGCATAATGTAAAGAACTAATCACAGAAAGCACACAATCGACCTATAGAGGTTCCTCAAGACCGGGCGTCTTGAGTAGTCCTCTGTCCCTCTGCGCGTACCCAGCGATCTGCTAGTCTCGGAAAACTCTGCCAAAATCTTCCGGCCCTCAAGCCTTACAACACGAACCCGCAAGTCCCAACAGCCTAGGCCCTCAAGCCCCTACTGCCCCCGAGCCTGCAAGCTCGACACTCAGGCCCTCAAGCCCTACCTTTCGGACCCACAAGTCCCAACAGCCTAGGCCCGCAAGCCCCTACTGCCCCCGAGCCCGCAAGCTCGACACTCAGGCTCTCAAGCCCTACCTTTCGGACCCGCAAGTCCCAACAGCCTAGGCCCTCAAGCCCCTACTGCCCCCCGAGCCCGCAAGCTCGACACTCAGGCCCTCAAGCCCTACCTTTCGGACCCGCAAGTCCCAACATCCTAGACCCACAAGTTCCTACTTTCCCTGGCCCTCAAGCCTCACAGCTCTCCATACCTCAAGCTAGACAATATGGCCCGCAAGCCTTACAAGAGATTACAGATATAAAACTGTTTCTTCTGCCTGATGTTGATCGGCAACCTTAGCCTGATGATGATCGGCTTCTTGAGAATGAAGTGAATGCCTCTGAATCAGATCTTGAATGCACGGTTCTTCTTCAATTCTTTCTTAGCCGGATGTGGATGGCTTCTTAGCAGTCGGTGAGGATGACTGCTTCTTGAGAACTTCTTCTTCTTCTCCGCAAGAATGTACTTTTCCTATTGAATGGCGGGATACTTTTTCTGGTTCTTTCTTGCACGCGAAGTAATCTTTTCTAGGGCAACCATGTTGCCTTTTATAGACGAGGACAAGCCGTATAACGGTAACATTAGCTTTCCTTTCCTGTCAGACGCCCAACCATCATAGCAGGCCCCTGATTGGACAATCAGGCGGCGACATTAATTTCTGACAGCGCATCCGCGAGATTGAATTTGTCTCGACGATATATTCCATCGTTACGACGACATGGAATGTATCTCGACGACATGTCTTTGTCGGCCCCTTGTGCTTTGGTAATTCTTCAGGTCTCCTTGCTTCTGCTTCTGATGCTTGTATTTCAACGATACGCGACATGCTGGCGTTCCTGCATATACGACGATATGCTCCTTTGTCTGTGTCGTTGGGACCTTCCTTTGTTCATTCTGTCGTTGTAATTGTAGTATTGTCTTGTCGACATGGCCGCTATTTTGATGTCGACGATACTCCATTCTTCTCGACGACACGCCTTTCTTTGATAGTATCTCTGCGTTTGCTTTGCCTCTCATTACAGCGATAAGCATACTTTGCCGACCATCCCTTCTGTCCTTCTCGACGACATGTACTTGTATTTTCATGAGATTATGAGCTAGATATCTTGATCAAATATAAAGTGAAGTATTCTTGACATGATGACTTCTTCAAATCAGGAATCATGTGGGTACGATTCCCAACAATCTCCCCCCTATTTAAAGAATTCAGAATCTCATTTCAAGACTGATGCGATGTTAACCTTTGTTGTGTTCGCAGGTTTGCGGTCAGTAGGGTGCGGTTCTCCTTCCTTGGTGATTTTCGGTGGCTTGAATAAACAGTTCGTCTGCGGTCTTGTCAGCGAACTGGGTTATTGTGTTCTTATGCTGTTTGCAGCGAGCTCAGTGATCAGGCGACCTTCAGCGGTTAGGCGGTCTGAGTTGCGGTCTGGCGACAGCTTCAGTTCCTTGTTCCAATAAGCTTCAGTTCGTGCGGTCTGGGGTGCGGTCTTGCAGTGCTGGCAGTCTGTCCGGTTCTGTTCGTGCGATCTCAGGGCAAGCCGGGCGAGTTCTGGAGTGATGCGGCTTGTGCGGTCTGAGTTTGTCTAGCCGCCAGCTTTACCTTTTGGTGTGTTTTGTTCTTCTCGTCTCCGTGATTCTGATGAATCATGTCTCGCCATGTATACCTCGCATTGTAAAGCAGTTCTGTTTCAATAAAGATTTCTTGTGTTGCTTTTGGCATTGTGGTTGTTTGGCTATAACTCTTGTTGATACAACTCCTGCTTACTCCTAAACGGTCCAATCAAAAATTTTAACATGGTATCAGAGGTAGGTTCCTGGAGTGGATAAGCAGTGATCAACTAGAGTTGCCATCGTCTTTGTGAAGAAAAGACCACATAGATTGCCATGGAAGGTGGATACGCAAGAGGTCTTGGTATTGAACTCCTCACATCGACTAACTTTAAAAAGTGGAAGTCGTGTATGGAGAGTTACTTGCTTGGCGAGGATCTATGGGAGGTAGTTGGAGGAGAAGACACCCAAGAGGTGTTTCCTGCAGGAGATAATATGGCAGAGGTGAGACTTTGGAGAAGGACGAATGCTAAGGCTGAGTTCACTCTCAAGAGGGCTATCTCACCGAGCTGTTTGATCACATCATCGGATGTAAATCTGCTGCTGAGATTTGGACATCCTTGGATGGATTGTTCAATAAGAAGAATGTAGCGAGGCTACAGTATCTTGAAAATGAGTTGGCAAAGGCCTCTCAAGGTGATCTTTCTGTTTCTACCTTCTTCCTCAAGATGAAGAACCTCACGGCAGAAATTTCTGCATTGGACCCTGATGAGCCTATCTCTGAAGCAAAACTGAAGAGGCATATCATCCGCGGGTTGCGGAAGGAGTATCTTGCTTTTGTGACTTCAGTTCAGGGTTGGGCAAATCAACCGTCGTTATTGGAGCTGGAGAACCTTCTTGCTTCGCAAGAAAGTTTAGCAAGACAGATGGCAGGGGTTTCAATCTCCGGGCGAGAAAGTGATGTGATGTTTTCTGGGAAGAAGAAGAAGAAATGGGAAAATAAGGAGCCGGGTCATGATGGACCCTCCACTTCAGGTCAGCAAGATAGGAGCTATGCTCCTAAGTCTGATGGGAAGAAGAAAGGAGAGGGACCGAGATGCTTTAGATGCAACAAGACTGGACACTTCAAGAAAGATTGTCGGGTGAATCATCAGCCGGGACATGCAGTGGAGAAGGAGATGCCAAAGTCTGGTGAAGTTGGATGGGGAGGAGCCTTTGCGTCTAATATAACGGCGATGCCCGTTAAGGCCTTGGCTTCCATCAACTATGATGAGGACTGGATTGTTGATTCAGGGTGTGGGCATCACCTCACCGGGGATGGATCAAAGTTCTCTTCTTTGGCGCCTTACTCAGGTAACAATGCTATCATTACGGCTGATAATTATATTCATTCAGTAGAGCACGAAGGAGTCGTCTCTCTGAGCAGTGATAAGTGTCCACTCACGTTGAGGAGTGTTTATCACGTGCCTGGTATGAAGAAAAATCTCTTCTCTGTGACAATGCGGTCGACGCCGGTTATCACGTTCTGTTTGGCCCAACAGAAGTGAAGTTTCTCAAAACTCAACCGGAGATAAAGGGAGATGTTATTCATGTCGGCAAGCGGGTGAAGGACTTGTTCGTTTTATCGACAAGTACCTATGTTGATAAGATGAGGACAAATGATGACGCGGCCATCTGGCATGAAAGGTTGGGGCATGTAGGCATGGACAAATTGAAGGCTATGAAGGTAAGGGGCCTTGTCAATGGCTTGCCTAGCTTGTCCTCCTATGGAGACGGTCATGTCTGCGAAGGATGTCAGTTTGGTAAGTCTCATCGACTTCCATTTGACAAATCGCAAAACAAGGTGCCAAAGTGCCGTTGGAGTGCATCCACGGTGATTTGACGGGACC